>JAJOOR010006166.1:0-37480 GCA_036250505.1 Solanum acaule | reverse complement strand
TCATCATACCAAAATGCAGAGATTTGTTTGTCTCTTACATCTGGATGGATGCCAAGAAGTTTATGCAGTTGGTCGAGGAGAAAAAGAAGAGAGCTCTTGAGAAGAAAGAAGGCCACTTGAAATGGGAGCAAAAACTTGAAGCTTCAGCTAATTTGAAGTCTGATGCTGAAGTTGGAGAGAAAACCAAGGCAGCTAAGCATAAAAGGAAGTCTGACTCGGGGTCTGATAGTGGGAGTGACACTGACAGTGAATATGAAAAGAAAAAATCCACGAGAAAGTCCCATAAGAAACACAGGAAGCACCATAGCTCAGATTTGGTTGATTTGGATAGGAAGGACAAGAAATCCAAGCGGAAGCCAAAGAGAAGGTCCTCTGATTCCGGTGATGATAGCTGTAGGGAATATGATGGTGATTCAGAAGAAGAGAGAAGAAGAAAGAAGCGGGGCCACAAGAAGCATAGGCATCATGATAGATACTCTGATTATAATTCCTCCGACTCTTCAGATGATGAAGACGTGGGAAGAAAACACCATTCAAAGCATCACAAACGTCATCGACGATCACAACCGAATGGATCAGAGTCTTCCAGTGATGATGACCATGTTGCAGCTAGGAAACGAAGCAACACAAAGCATCATAAACGTCGTGGAAGGTTGGACTCAGATGCTTCTGTCTCTTCTAGCGATGGAGAAAAAGTGAACCATAGTAATCACGGGAAACAGAAGAAATGTCATCACAAACCCCATAGTCACGACTCAAGGTCTTCGGATCCTGAAGATTTTAGGCATGAGAGAAGTAGATTCTTAGGTAAATCCTCTGATGAGAATGAGGAATTAGATAGAAAAGATAAGCACAGAAAGAATCATCATCGACATGGTCATCACCGTCATCACCATTCCAACCATGCGCATCGCCGCTCAGTTGAAGTGTCGAAGGACAACTATCAACCTCATGACAAAAAGGAAAGAAATGGCGAGCTAGTGGACCATACTTCTGAGGTGCTCAAGGAAAGTGATAACAGTGGTGCTCGTGTGATTCAAAATGCTTAGGATGCTACCTGATTCATGTTAATTTTCCATTTTGTGGAGACGTAAATGTCCATTACGAATTACAGTTGGACTGTAATATTCATGGGGTCTAAACCCCAAATTTCCTACTGTTGAATCTTTAAACTGATCAGACATTTGTGCTACTAATGATTCTGCTGTTTATTAACTGAATGACATCTTGTTGCTAAACTGTTCTCTTTATGTTTAGTGAAGTTTCGAACAGCAGGCTGGTCAAGTCACATATTAATGTGAAAGGTGGATTATGACAGGTAAACTTCTGGTTGGTCAGTTTGCAATCTGAGGTGGTGTTATGTGATGTTGTATAGACAATATAATTGACTTCACCTAGATGTAAAGATGACAACTGATGGCTTTATAGATGATATATCTTAGACCTTTCACTTGACTGAATGACATGTGAAACACCTTTGTGAATTCATTTATTGTATTGAAGTATTTGACTGCCATGCTAAATGATTGTCGTGAAAGAAAAAAAAAAATTGGTGACAAAAGTTGCTACTATACTTTTAACACCGATTCATATAAGGCTCTAGTGAGAACGAGAGCTGCCACAGTTACTAACTTTAAGTGGCAATATATAAGCTTTAGCAGCATCTACAATTGCCAATAATGTTATCTGGGAGACAAACATAAGCTTTAGCGGCGACTATACTTGCCACTTATACCTATTTATATAACGGATAGTATGGTAGGCCACAAATTGGGAGAAGTTGCACCTACATTAAATTTTAAAGGATTGCAAAAAGTGATAATAGATCTCGTTGTTACTATTATTAAAAAAATCTAGATGCTTATGATTCAATAGTAGGAGACAAACCTTATGCTAAAGACGAAAAAAAAAAAAGTATATGCTTTAGGTGAACATATATCAATGTGTGCACTTTTAGCGTCGACTGATGAAGATTTAGCACGAATAGACTTGCATCTAATATTTACCTTTAGTGGCGGCTATTATGAGCTGTGGCGGCGATAATAGTTGCCACTAATACATATTTTTGGCGACGAACAGACTTGCATCTAATATTTACCCTTAGTGGCGACTATTATGAGCTTTAGCGGCGATCATAGTTGCTGCTAATACAGACTTTTAGCGACGAATAGAATTGCATCTAATATTTACTTTTAGTGGCGACTGTTATGCGCTTTAGCGGCGATAATAGTTGCCACTAATAAATACTTTTAGCGACAAATAGGCTTGCATCTAGTATTGACCTTTAGTGGCGACTATTATGAGCTTTAGCGGCGATAAGAGTTGCCACTAATACATACTTTTAGCGACGAATAGGGTTGCATCTAGTATTGACCTTTAGTGGCGATTATTATGAGCTTTAACGGCGGCTAGAGTTGCATTTAAATATTCCTTTAGTGGCGACTACTATGAGCTTTCGCGGTGACACTAGCTGCCACTGATGCTTACTTTTAGTGGCATTTATTTTGAGCTTTAGCGGCGACAAGAGTTAAAACTAATACATACTTTTAGCGATGAATAGACTTGCATTTAAATATACCTTAGTGGCGACTATTATGAGCTTTAGCGGCGACATTAACTGCCACTAATACTTACTTTTAGCAACGAATAGACTTGCATTTAATTATACCTGTAGTGGCGACTATTATGAACTTTAGCGGCGACATTAACTGCCACTAATACTTACTTTTAGCGACGAATAGACTTGCATTTAAATATACCTTTACTGGCGACTAATATGAGCTTTAGCGGCGACATTAACTGCCACTAATAAATACTTTTAGCGACGAATAGACTTGCATCAATATTTACCTTTAGTGGCGATTACTATGAGCTTTAGCGGCGACGGTAGTTGCCACTAATACATACTTTTAGCGACGAATTGACTTGCATCTAATATTTACTTTTAGTAGCGACATAATGAGCTTTAGCAGCGACAAGAGTTGCCACTAATACATACTCTTAGCGTCGAATATATTTACATTTAGTGGCGAGTGGCGACTATTATAAGCTTTAGCGGCGACTATACTTGCCACTCATACATACTTTTAGCGACGACAAGACTTTGACAATTATATTACCTTTTACTGGCGACTGTACTTGCCCCTATTACTACTTTTAGCGACGACCAGACTTGCATCTTATATTAACTTCTAGTGGCCACCTATAATTGTCGATACTCCATCGGTAATGCCTCTCTTTCAATTATCATAAGCAATCAAACAAAACAACAACAATAACATCTTAATCCCAAATAAGTTAGGGTCGTGAACTATCCTTTTTAATTAACCCTCTTGCGTCGCTTTTGGATTTGTCAATCAACCTGGCATGTCTACATTGAGATTCCTCATTGAGGTACACTTAGTAATCCTCTCATGAGAAAAAACTATTATAATCCACTCACGTTTCATGTGCCATAACTTTTGAAAGAGTAAATGCTAAAACAAAACTATGAGAAACTGATGAATCTTCTTGATCATTTCAAGTCTGTAAAAAATAAGTACTTTTAGTTTCAATCATATATTTAACTTACTTCGCCCATTATATTTGATTGAAACTAAGAAAGTCCCCAAATCCTATAATGGTAACACAACAAAAAAATAGCATAAATTAACATCTTGAGCTTTCAAATGTTATGCACCTCCCTACTCAATAAACAAAAACTAGCCAGAACAGTGGTATTATAGTCTTTGCCTTCTTTAGTGCTGTCTATCCAACAATTAATTTGATTTAATGCATATATGAGCCACATTGGACTTTGTATAGCCTGATGGCTAACATTGTTACATTATGTTGTTTGACCATGCTGAATAAATACCTTGAAGCCAGCAGGTGAAATCGAATAAATTGATTTTATACTAGACACTAATACAACACGACGAACCAAAATTGGAATTGTTTAGAAGTTCTTCAGAATCTTCTCGGTTGAGACTCCATCTGCTACAAGAAGTGAAGTCACCTCCTGCAAGAAGAATCAGGGGATAGAAATTGTAAATCAGGGCCGAAGATCCAAACATATTGATGCTTATGTTAAACTGAAAGCTTCTGCACTCATGTCTAGTAATAAATAGTACATAGCACTCATAAACCAAGAATATTGAACCCCTTCAACAACAGGCAGGTTCTTCACAATTATACTGATTGGCAAGAAAAGTTACAGAAAATACTCCTTCCTAAATAATAAAGCAGTTCACAATAAGTAGGTAACATGTTACAACAATAACCGGCTTATGGATTCTCACGCTCTGTTTTTACCAGTTTGGATATCCATTAAACAGTGAAAGTTGCAGAAATTCTACATCAAAATAAGTGTTGTTTTAATATTTCAGTCACAAACTAAATCAACTCGCAGTTAGAGGAACAAGTCACTAAGTTTTAACCGAAAATGTTCGATAAAAATAAGCTGCCTGCAGAATTGCATTCCTCTTTTTTAGGTTACCTAAAATCTTTGCACTTAAGGGGGATGCTGGAGCTGCTGGCTTATATGCAGATAATGACTTGCTTGTGTTTTTCCAAATATGCAGCAGGAAACTAGGGAAGTTTGTTATTCTTCTTCTTTTCAAGCAGAATTATATTGTGAATGAATTAAATCAATGTATCCAAGTGATATTCTTATTCCTACTTTCAGTTGGAGGAACGAGTCGCATTTATCTACCCGGTCGTGCCAATCCAAAACTATATATACACTTGGCAAAAATGCACTTGCTAAAGCAAGTTACGAAGTAGACCTTTCTTAATGAAAGTTAAAATCCCATGGGCCTAATCCCATACAAACACCAAGACTTCCAAACTAAGCACCTTAATCAATGGACAAACGGAATCTAACCACTATGTTCTACACTCCTATTTTATAGAAATACATCCAAGCAAGTCTCTTGTCAAATTTTATCATCCTAAAACATATGTTGCTCAGACTCTTCAAAAATATCAACGGGTGCATGTTGGATCCCCAAAAGTAGTCTATTCTTGGAGAATCCGATACAGGTGCAGCATCGAAAGAGAAGAGTCCGCGCAACTTAGCTCATAACTCATAATTTTCTATAGCAGAACTCAATTCGTATTAGAGCTCTTATTCAATCAAAATTAATGTTTTCTTTTCAAGTTCTTCTTTGTAAGTTATTGACTACTACTATTATTTTCATGACAAGGGAATCCGCACGCTACCTTTCAAGTGCACACCGGGTGAACTCCGGTCTAGCATAATAGCTAGCAAATCACACAAGAGATGTACCGCACTAGGCAAGCCCCATGCAATGAGCTCGACCGAGAAAGCATGCAAGAGGTTTTGAACTTAAAACCCCCTACTCAACCAACTCAGTCGCCCTTAAGGGTGGTTACTTGTTTCATTAATAGTCCGAATATGAGGTAAAACACAATGAGAATCACAACAAATGAAGAACACTAAATTAATGAAGAAAAGCAGCAACTTTTACAGAAACTACCAAAAAGCATCTCATGGATTGTGTAAACCCACAAAGTGTTTATGGAAGTTAACAGTTTAATGACGGATAGATCATTGTGCATTGTTTTCATTACTTTCCTTACAAGAGACAGCATTGGTAGTACACCATATAGGATTTACAACCAGCCAACTTTTTAAGTCCAGAAAGCATGTTATTTGGCAAAATCATCGTTAAGTATTAAGTACTTCTACCACACCAAATTGTCACATTAACTGATGAGAATCACTTCTTCTGTTTGCCTTCTTAATCATCTTTTAATAATATATTCTACAACATCAAAATTTTCCCATCCATTGGATGTCTATGAGATTAATATCTTTGGAGTTGCGAATCCCTAGGTCAGGGTTACTGTTGGGCAGAGTTATTTTAGCAGTAGTGATCTATTTAATGCACCATAATGTCAAAATTATCAGCTTTCCTAATGCTCATCTGCTGTTTAACCGACTTAAAGCAAACATTAATTTTTGCTCTACGATCCATGGGATCGAATCTCAGCTCTTGATGTTCTAGATTACATATAGAAAGCTTTTTTATCTTCCTATTGTAATCACTTTAGGTCTGGGTCACCATACAGCTTGTCCAGGCATCTTATATTTATAATACTGTTCTACCATTCTCACACAAAATCTCAGCTCTCTTGATTCATAGATGAATAGTAAATGGTGAGGGGTCAAGTAGCAGTGAAACAAAAACAAAGTGCAAAATAAGAGAGACCATTGGCATCTCCAAAATGCAGAAAGAGCAAGGAAAGACACAAGATAGGAACAGCAAATCTTCTGAAGTAAACAAACTACAAACCTCAGCCATTTGCTTTTGACCACAGAGGACTGCTCCGGTGGATTGAGGATTAAAAATGTTTTTAGCTCGGGCAAATGCTGCCTGCAAAAGCAGATGGTAAAACAACCATTATTGTTGAGTAACAAAGAAAACCAAAATAAGATGATAAGAGGATACCAATGTAAACATAATCATTACCTGAACATAGCCATCTTCACCTGTCCAAGCATCATCAGGCTGAGACAACACTGGCACAACCTTGACCCCAGAGGATGCCCAGTTTTCAAACCTATCCTGTAAAAGTTGGAAGGGCAGAGAAATCAGACAACAGGTACAAAGTTTATCTTGTATTTCTGCCACAATGAAGAAAGAATTTGTTTACATGTTGCAAGCAAACAACAAACCTGATATGCCATTCTCTTCAAATTCCGTGCACCATAATATAGCCAAACATCAGATCTCTTGTCTGCACCAAACCCTGCCTCAATCAGGGATCTAATTGGGCTGCCAAAAATAGATTTGAGATCAAGGAATGAGCAACAGGCGAAAGAAAAACCGAACTAATTCAAAGAGAATCGTGAAACCTCAACATATTTTCTGTCCTTTCACTAACACAAATATTAATATGAAAAGGATGAAACTGCATGATGCAAAGTTCAACCATTCACATTAGGAGAAGTAGGCTTGCAGCTATGTAATAGATCACATCTACAACCCAACGATCCATCTATTGAAAATTGCAGCTTTTAGCATTGGTGAACTTCAACTTGATAGAATCAGCTATGTACTCACAAGATCACATTCAAATGATGATTAGTGATTGGTTGCTAAAGTTCTAACCAGCTTACTGAAGCTAACTAGAAAAGAACTTAGAAAAAACTACTACAAAAGAACACCGAAATGTGATCTAAAGTCAAAGCGGCATCTCACAGCTCTACACTAGGGAAAAATGCAAGAGCATCTAACAACTATGATATAAGTTGAGTTTGCAGAACATATTAACGATAGGCTTAGCTAGTAGATTTTTCAAGTAGTTTTCCTACAATCCAAGCTCATTTACAGCTTACTGAATATGCAATTGACTTCAAAAGTTTAACCATATAATCTCATCAACCATAAAAAGAGGTTCTTACAGAGAAAAACTATTCCATAAATCATTCATCTCAATTTAACCTCACTCTGGAATATATTAGCTTATCGCTGAACCAAATCTTATCAAACAATCTCAAAAGCTCAACACAAAACGAAAATACTCCTCTATACTCCAGCACAAACGAAACTACAGAATAGAAAATCATTTTGGAAAGTAGTACAGAATCAAGCTTAAATTTTATGTTTCCGATCGAGTCATAGTTTACCTGATTCCAGATCCCGTAGCGAAAATCACGACCGTCTGATACTCTTCCGCAGGAGAGATTTGATCCAAATCAAATCCTTTCCCCATAACCTGACTCAACTCCACAACATCACCTTTCTGCAATCCACATAGTAGCTCCGCCGTAGAGCCAGAGATACTTTTCACAAGGAACTCAAATAAACCTTTTGCTGCAGCAAGCGAAGGCGGCGATGCAATCGCTAAAAACGACGGTTTCTCAACGTCAGGAATCCGAAGCTGAAGATACTGACCTGCCTTGGTGTGTGAGGTAGCTAGGTCAGGGTAATCGGACACGTCGATGGTGACGTGGAAGAGAGATTCAGCGGCAGGTGAAACGGTGACGAGAGGTGCGGTTGTCCAGAGATTAGTGTCTTGACGGACGGCTGCGGCGGCGGAGATGGAGAGACGACGACGGAGGTGGTGGTGGAGAGGTTTGAGGAGGGTCATGGATGAAGAAGGGTGGACTGATTGGATACGGGAGGGAGCATGGGAACTGAGATGGGAGAGAGATGGATTTGGAAATGGAGAAAGGGAGAGAGAAAGGATTGACATTTTTTTTTCAATTATATGGTGAGAAGGAAGAATCGTAGAAACTAGAAAGCGCCGCCGAGAAGGGTGGAGAGGCAAGAGAATACGGCGGCGTGGGAATCTTATTTTTAAATCAAAATAAATTGGTAGTTTACACGTGTTACTTCATGATAAGGTAGAGGAAAATGAAATCTACTACATCAAATATATGTCCAATAGGGGGAAATATCTCTTTAGTTGCACAAGATGTATAACGAGAAAGTGTGAAAGGTTGGCAATGTTGTTTAAGAAATATAAAAATAGATCGAAAAAGTAATATAACAAGACATGACTTTTTTTAAGTTATCAAGGGTAAGTATAATCTTAGTAGATAGTTGAGAATTACATCTTCAAGGTTCTATCGGGAACTCTATTTCGTAAAATGGGGTATTGAGCATTACGTCTTCAAGGATCTATCAAGAACTCTATCTCATAAAATAGAAAATAAGACTACATACAAGAACTCTATCTCATAAGATAGGGGTAAGATCTACATACCCAAGCATATTACCATCGTAGTAAGCATCATATATATTCTACCACCTACATGACCCTAACTAAGTACAAGTAGAAGGTGGTAGCTTTAAATTATTGTCAAAACCACTCTAGTCAGCTTTTGGTTTCTATTTAGATAGGATACACATACGACCAGAGTTCAAACTCTCAGTCAATTGAGCATGCATAGTCTACCAATAAAAAGTCCTCGACATTATCTCTCAAGAATGATCAGCAAAAGAGCAATTTTGAGACCAGTATTCACTATTCGACATGAATATTGACCCATTTACTGGGAATGATACCACCATGACGACTAAAAGACTAGAGAAGATCAACATTACTACGACAGGCAAAAAACTGGAAACCAGAAAGTATTCAAGACGAAAGTAATGAAAAGACAACCCCTCATAATTTGGGCAACCAACATTCTCAAGATGAATTCAAAGTAAAATATACAAGTTTGCCGTTTTACCCCCTTTATTATGCGACATAACAGAGAGTCAAGGGTGGGTGTTTGGCAAGTAAGCCTTAGCTCCATGTCTTCTCTATCACAATTCCGGATTGCATATAAAAACAAAAACCAGAAAATCTTGGACCCCTTAGTCCTCCCAGGAAAAAATCCAAGTGTCACAGAAACTTAAATTATTTCTGTAGTTATCGATGAAGATAATGAAAGAAAGTTGCTGGAGTTAATAATAATCTAAGCTGCAGATTCCTTGGCAATCTTCTCTGCCTTGGCAATGACCTCCTCAATTCCACCGACCATATAGAATGATTGTTCTGAAAGGTCATCGTATTTCCCATCCAGGACTCCCTGCAAAAGTCAATTACAAAACGAAATAATCAGCAAATTGGTGCCTGAATATGCACAACATAGCAGGATGTTATCATCTCAGATACACTTCACCAAATAATAGGGAGGAAGAAAAAATCATATAGCAACATTTAATACATAAAGCATCACTACAACCTGCTGAGAAGGTGGGCTATGCAATACCAGGAATAACGTGTAACAAAAGGTGTAGTAAAACAAAAAGTGTATGGTAACCTAAGCAAGTATAGGATGCTTTTCTAACCAACCACAGTATCTTACAACAAGATTCCAAATTGAGATTTGTTACCTGGAAACTGTTAATGCTCTCCTTCAAGTCAACATATTTTCCAGGAGCACCTGTGAAAACTTCGGCAACATGGAAAGGCTGACTGAGGAATCTCTGGATCTTACGTGCACGGGCAACAGTCATCTTATCATCTTCACTCAGCTCATCCATACCCAAAATGGCAATAATATCTTGAAGATTCTTGTAGTTTTGAAGAACTTTCTGTACCCCACGAGCAGTATTGTAATGATCTTCTCCCAAAATGTGAGGTGAGAGCATACGAGATGTAGAATCAAGTGGATCAACAGCAGGATAAATACCAAGCTCAGAAATCTGGTATCCAAAATACGCGAAGTCAGAAAATTGTAACTGCATTTTACTAGGGACGAAAAATAAAGTTATAGTTCAAGCTAAGAAACAGCATCATACTTGACGGGACAACACAGTTGTGGCATCCAAGTGAGCAAAGGTAGTTGCAGGGGCAGGATCTGTCAAGTCATCAGCAGGCACATAGATAGCCTGGACAGATGTAATAGAACCTTTCTTGGTTGTAGTGATACGCTCTTGAAGACCTCCAAGATCTGTAGCCAAAGTTGGTTGATAACCGACAGCAGATGGGATACGACCAAGCAAAGCAGACACCTCTGAGTTCGCCTGTTTTGATACAAAAGCAACTTGTAAGCAACGGTAGAGTTGTATAAAATAAAAGAACTTTAGCAGTCATAGGCAAGCCAACCTGGGTAAATCTGAAAATGTTGTCAATAAAGAGAAGCACATCCTGCCCCTCAGCATCTCTGAAGTGCTCAGCCACAGTCAATCCCGTAAGGCCAACACGGGCACGAGCACCAGGGGGCTCATTCATTTGACCATATACAAGAGCGCACTTACTTTCACTCTAATCAATCCAATAAGACAAAATGTCAACAACAGGGGACAACACTGGACTAAAGGGGTATAGCAAAATTCTGACTAAATAGAACACTTACTTGCTTTTCACCAAGCTTAATAACACCACTTTCAATCATTTCCCTGTACAAATCGTTGCCCTCACGAGTGCGTTCACCAACACCAGCAAAGACAGAGAAACCACCTGAAAGAGTTGAGCCTCATTCAGATAAGTTTCACACTGACTTACATTTGAAATAATAAGAAGACAACCCATAAGCAGCACTAACCATGTGCCTTTGCAACGTTGTTAATCAGTTCCATAATAAGCACGGTCTTTCCCACACCAGCACCACCAAAAAGCCCAATCTTTCCTCCCCTTTGGTAAGGGGCAAGAAGATCAACAACCTGGTTAGAAGTTAAGCAGCCATAGTGAAATTGGCATTGTCATAACATTGAGTAGAAATTACACTTCAGGAACCAATATATGCTCAGAAAGGGAGATACATACGAGAACATTGAATAAAATTGTTTGATTAGCATACCTTGATACCAGTAACAAGAATTTGTTGTTCAGTTGCCTGCTCAACAAAGGCAGGAGCTTCACGATGAATTGGCAAGAAGTGATCGGTTGCTGCAGCGATTTTCAGAGATAGAGATATAACTTTCAGAACTCTTCACACCGAACAAATAAAACAAGGGATAAAGTATTTAGGACTTACTAATGTCGCCTCTCTCATCAATAGGCTCTCCAATGACATTCATAATACGGCCAAGGGTGGACCTACCAACAGGGACCTGCCATCACAATGAAACCATCAGTTCAGCGCAAAAAAAGTAGTAAGTGAATGGCAAATGGATCTACAACCCATATTCCCACTGAAAGCAGGATAACAACTGAGACGAAACATCAACTACTGCACCTCAACCCAAATTAGCTGGGTCAGCTATACAGCTACTACTCAATTAGTTTTCATTAAGGGTGAAAACAGAAGACAACAAAAAATTTAAGACTGAACCCACACGTGACTGTGTTCCCCAGAGGAAGAGGAGGGACAAAACAAAACAATTTTCGAGAACATCAATGTTAGGAGGAAAAATTGAGTTGCAGAGCAGGAGTTTTTTACCATTCAATTGGGAGACAATAAGTGGAATAATTAAAAAAAATTCACATCTCACAAAACAACATGAATTTCTTCCAGTAATGCAGTGGTAAATTCGGGTATCAATTGAAGCACTCTACAGCATCTCATTTGATTGTGAATAAAGATGAGCAAATCCACAAACCAATAGAGGCCCATTTAAAGCACCAAAGGTACCTTGCAGGGAAAAATACAGGTTTTACTAGGAAAACCAATATTTTCCCACACATTAGGATCCAAACTACTGCAATCAAACATATGTACTACCATTCAGGAGCAAAGAAATGTTATTTACTACTTAGATAATCATAAGCAAGCCTACATGCAATTGACCCTGCTATAGTTACAGATTTACAGCTTCAACAACCTGCAATTTATATGAAAATAATGGTGCTATGATTGATTGACCAACCCAAATATCTAGATCAACAAAACATTTCATTAAAGCATAATAAAACCACAGATCTTGTAGAACTATCAAATAATATCATTTCCTAGAAAACACATTAAATAGATCACTCTCAAATTTCTAAACTCCTGAATTCCAACGCTATTGACTACAATATTAAACAAAGAAATGAATGGAAGTTCTAAACCAGTAAAGTAAATATTTTTGAAATATAATAGACTGAAAATAAACAATTTCAGATTACTCACAGTGATAGGAGACCCAGTGTTAAGGACGCGTTGACCACGCACAAGACCTTCAGTACCATCCATAGCAATAGTCCTAACCATATTCTCACCCAAATGCTGAGCAACCTCAAGCACAAGACGGATCTGGTTATCCAGAACCTCAAGAGCAGTAAGGATCGGAGGCAAACCATCATCGAATCTCACATCCACGACAGCACCAATAACCTGGCACACTTTCCCGACCGCACCAGCGCCAGTGAACTCATCGGTGATCTTACCGGTAGGCTCATTACCAGAGGATTTAGGAGGTGTCGCTGACTTATCAGCCGGAGCAGCAGCTGAGGTAGCGTACTTAACAGCACGATTTAAGAGGAATCCCGCTGGGGAGGCGCGTGAAGTAGTTTTGGGAATGGAATTTGCCAATGGAGATCTGGAAATAGCGCCGCCGCGCTGGGCGGTTGATCGGAGGAGAGAGGCCATAAGCCTCCGTGACGCCATGGCGTTGATAGGGTTTGGTCTATTGAGAGAGAAAGGTGAGGTGTAGAGAGAGGAAGAGAGAATGCTAGGGTTAGTGAAAATGAGTAGAGAGACTTTTTATCTGCAGAGGTGCCGATGGGCGATGGCTGTAGTGTGAGTGAATCTGACCACTTCCACTCTGTTTATTCTAATTTGAATTTCGAGAGTCAAAAAAATTAATTTTAATTATTACTCCTATAAAATATAAAATATTGAAAAAATAACATAACTACATAAGTTTTTCTATCATAAATATCAATCAATTCAGTAAGCAATATCTACCTACTATTTCATAAATTAATTATTTTGTATCAGATTTCAAGTCAATGATATCATTTATTCAAATTGCAAGTCAAATATGTGCATCAAAGATACTAGATAAATACATGTTTGATATCAAATACATTCTGAAATATAAATACATAGGAAAGTGAGGCGAACGATAGAGAAAAGAGACAAACGAGAGAGTATGTGTATACAGATATGTGTGATCACAATACATATTGATTGAAAATTCTATCTATATATATGTGTGTGTGTGTGTATGGGGAGAGAGGACGAGAGGCAGGGAGAGAGGACAAAACGCAAGAGAGAGAGAGGAGAGAAGTGAACAAATAGGAGAGAGATGAACGAGAGAGTTAGTACATCTCAAATATATGTGAATCATGCTTGAATTTATTGTATATAAAATAAATCACATCTAATTTGATCCGCTTGTATATGGCGAAGTAAATGTGATATGAAAGGTAATTTCGAAAATTAAAGTGAAGGCATATAATTATGCTTTAAATTAATGAAATTGGTGTTGTTTGTTCATTTATTTATTATATATAAAGTATTATAAGTCACAATAATTATAATTTTAAATATAAAATTAAATACTTAAATCTCATAATTAAAAATATATCACATAAATTGAAAGAAATGAAAATATATCGAAAAGGAAATTAAATGAGGGGTATTCAAATTGCCTTTTTCACTTTTTTTTATATATATAAAAGTTGTATTATGTGGAGTTCAAAAATATATTCCCAACTTTGGGGCGAATAATTCGAATGGTACATTGTTCACTTGTTTGGTTCGAATTGTTTAATGGGATAATTTCAAATATGTAGCAAAAAGTTATTAGTTTGTAAAAATTATAGTCAAGAAAATAAAAGGATGAACTATAGTCAAATGCGTTATTTTTTATAGCTATTTGTCACAGATAAATCATTGCTAAATAATGTTATTTCCACTTTTATTAGCCATGATTTATTTTATTTTTTATTAGCTATGATTTGAGCATGGCTAAATAATTTTTTATTTTTATTTTTAATAACTAACAGTTAAGTAGTGTATATGAAATGTATCAATGATGTATACATAATGTATAAAAAATTAATTAAAAAATGTAAAATAATGTATAAACATGTCTGAATATTGTGTAATTGGTATATGAATATGTATATATGATATACAAATAATTATGTAACGTATCGACATTGTATAAATAATTATGTAGTGTATATGCAATGTATCAATATTATATAAATCGTGTATAAATATGTATCAAATATCGTATAAATTGTATAGAAACATGTATATATATATATATATATATATATATAATGTACAAATAATTATGTATTGTATATATAATATATCAATATTGGATAAATGTGTATAATCGTGTATCAAATTATATAAATAATTCTGTAATGTATCAACATTTATTTAACTATCATTCATTCTCACCTTAATAAATAAAAAATAAACAAAAATAATAAAAAGATATAAATATTCATTTTCCACCAAAAAGTGAAATAATTAAAGAGGGGGGGAAAAAGCAACAAAAAGTTTTTTAATAGCGTTATTGAGCCACGGTTAAAGTCGTGGCTAGGTAGCAATAAATTGTGGCTAATGTGTTGATTGCATCAAATATGACCTTTTTATTCAAATTGAGGTATTTCAGATCATTTTGTAAAATTGAGCTATAAAAATGGTTAATAAATGTTATGGACTCTCAGTTGGTGTAATTTCCCTTGTTTTATCTTAGAGAAGTTGGTGTAATTTCCCTTGCTTTAGTTGCAGAGTCAGGATTTTCAGTAAGGGAATTTAATTTATCTGTTTCTTGTTAGAATTAGTGACGAAGCCAGGATTTTAATTAAAAGAGGTTACTTGGTTGTGTTACGCTTTTCCTATTATTTGCTAGATTTAGTTGCTATATATGTCTTATTTACTGTTGTATTCTCCTTTTTAAACAACCTTATTATGCCTTACTTGTATCGATGGTCTTTTCGTAACAACCTCTCTTGAGGTAGGGTTAAGGTCTGTGATTCACTTGTACGATTACATTGGTATGTCGTTGTTGCAAATTGATAGTTGGTCTGGATGCAGCCTTTTTGTGCTGTATGTTAACGAACCCAACATTATTATTTTTTTACTCTAGTTTAAAAATAAGGCCTGCGCTTCACTTGTGGGTATATACTGGGTATGTTGTTGTTGTAAACTGATAATTGGTCTAACAGTAGTGGTGAATGCAGCCTCTGCTCTGCTTGTTAACTGACCTCAACATTTCTTGACTCAAGAGTTTACAAGTATGTGAAAAACTACTAAAATTTTAATAAATACTAAATCGGAAGTTCGCCTTTGTTGTTTAAGGATTATTTAGGTAACTTTGCGCGCTTTGTCTTAGATTCATTCTCCATGGCGATTTTTTTGGTAAAGAATGAGTCATATGCATCATATTGAAGCATGTTTTACGGTCTTTCTTATGTTCTGACTTTTTTTCCTTTCGAAATATTCAGGACTCAAAATGACAATGATATGTCTGTAATCATTTAAAATTTATTAAATATAAATTTATAAAATGATTCGAATTATATTAAATTCATGAATATATTAGTTCAAATAAATATCATGGATTAATATAATTGGCCTAATTATTCATGTCCAATAAATATGAATTTAATTAAAGTCAAAATTAATTGATTTGGGCTATAGATGAGCCCAATTTGTTAAGTCCAATGTCATCTTATCCTAGATGCCCATTCTTTTGGTGTCACGTGGCAAATGACATGGCATGCCAAGTCAAACAAAGAAGCCAATAGGATCATGACGTCAAAGATGACAAACCTGCTCAAGCCCATATGTCATGTTACTTAAATCTGATTGGCCGAAGGAAATCTTGTTCCAATCGCAACTCCTCTATTCTAAAACTATAAATAGGGGTTCTCATAATTTAGAAAAGGGACAAAAAAATTTAAATAAGAAGCTAGAGAAAATCCGTGGTACAAACGCCATAAAAGAATTCAAGCATTCAAGTTCAAGAACGATCAAGATCAAGACCATCAGATTCAAGAACAAGCTCGAAGCCCTTGAATTCAAACAAAAGTCAAGATCATAAAAGATCAAGACCATCAGATTCAAGAACAAGCTCGAAGCCCTTGAATTCAAACAAAAGTCAAGATCATAAAAGTTCAAAGTTCAAATTCATCGAAGGTTCAATATCAAGCTTTAAAGCCCTTGAATTTATTTTTGAAAAAGCTAATTCAGAGGAATCATAGAAATTGTAACATTCGCACTTTGAAATAATAAATACGATTGTTGCTATAATTTTTCGTTCTTGATTATTATTTTCTCGACGCGAATTTTATTGTCTACAATCTCATAACGTTGAAGGGGACAAACTTGATAGACTTACCAATCTTCCCA
This sequence comes from Solanum acaule, assembly GCA_036250505.1. Lineage (NCBI taxonomy): Eukaryota > Viridiplantae > Streptophyta > Magnoliopsida > Solanales > Solanaceae > Solanum > Solanum acaule. Next base: position 20,787 of record JAJOOR010006166.1, on the reverse strand, counting down.
TTAATGTCAAACACCGGATTCAGGAGTTATTGTCTATGGAGGAAGCTGCAAGAATGAGCGTTTTGTCTACACCGTGGAGACATGTTTGGGCTTCAAATCCCAAACTTGTATTTTCTCCTCAGTTTTTCCCGAGAAAGCCATTAACAGACGTTGTTGATACAATTCTGATGCAGCATTGTGGAGACATTAAGACATTCTACCTAAACATTTCATCAATACCTTGTTCTCAACACTCAGTTATCGATCAATGGATGCTTTTATTGTCAAGAAAAGGTGTCACTGATCTCACCCTTCGGAATCAATCCAATGCTCTTTACAAATTACCTTGAGCCTGTCCAACTGCATTTTCAAGCCGCCATGCGACTTTAGGGGCTTCCATAAGCTCAAAAACCTCACTCTACTTAAAGTTGTCTTGGAATTAAACGACGTTAGTACTTCTTTCTTGTGGATGCCATACCTTGTGACTCTGCAGGTGAGGGCGTGTAGTGGTTTTCCTGACTCGAAAATATATGCTCCAAGACTTTCCGAAATATATTTCCTTACCATGACAACCGAAAACCTTGAGTTGAGTCATTTCATGGACTGTCAGAAGATGAAAACAGTTATACTTGTATCATATAAACAGAATCAAGACAAAACGACAGTTACTACCTCAAGTGTTTTGCTACTGAAGCAGAGAGGCTCCCAGCATATCTCAACAGCTTGAATGCTATCACTATATTTGAGTTCGATTTTGATGATGAAGATCAAATATTTTCTCTTCTACGACTGCTTAGAGTTTCTCCGAATTTGGATGTCCTTCATTTAGTGTTGAGCTCGAAGAAGAAGAAGACAGATGGCATGGAAGTGAACGTCGTAAATCATTTTGAAGGACCAGCCTACAGGACACTAGGAGTACTGCACAAGCTTCAGAGATTGATAATAAAAAGTTTACATGGTTCAAAAATCAAAATGTTCTTTGTAAAGTTTATATTCGCGTCTGCACCTTTACTCCTGAAGACCATCATTCATGAATATGCAGAAATTGAAATTGAAAATGCATGTAAACTGTCGATCAAACACAAGCATCTTGACTCCGGATGGTTCGAGTCAGGTTGGAGGGTAAGTGGAAACACTAATGATGGCGTCGAAAAACAAAAAGACATCTTGACTCTTGTCTTTATAAATGACTAAAGAGTAGAGTATTCTGTAATATATTAGAACAAATCTTGACTTTGCCCAAACTTTTGCGCTGCAGCTTGGTGTACAAAACATTCCGTGTTCTTCTGTATAAACAGATCACACAAACAATAATGACAGGTACCTCTCTTAAATGTGGGATTTATAAGCAAATAACGTAAAAATCCGTTACATGATTACATGTTGATGTTTACAAGTTAAACTCGAAAAGAAAAGGTGTTTGTGACAAACACAAAGGAAATAAGAAAATATATATAGGGTGTTGGTATTTATTATTTTGCATTATTTGCAAATACATATAAGATTCATGTCTGCAAATTGCTAGATTTATGGTAATTTCAACATAAATATCAAGATCTCCCACAAGTGAAAAGTTGTGGGAGTAGTCTTATCATGACCTGAGATTTTGGGTCGTGACAGATCCAAAATCTCAGGTCATGATGAGTCTCTTCTCGAGTCTAGAGAGATCATGATCAACAAATCGATGAGAGACACGTGTACATTCATGCACAAGCTTGCCATTATAGAAAAAATATTTATGTTTTTAGTACAATGAAGTCCGAAAAAAAAATATATATGCTACAATCTTTACATTATAATGTTCTGCATTACAATTCTGACACTCTAATCTCTGCATAACTTGTGTGTCAACTGTCAACCAGACAACCTCTCATAGAAGTACATACACGACTTGTCATAGACGTCGAGCCAAGCATTGGAAAACGTGCACCACGCCACGATTCCTTGTCTTGTACAAAATGAAGAGGACACCCAAGAAGCCAACACAAAAACCAGGTGCAATTCCAGCATAAAACCACTTGTGTTCATCAACATCTTGATCATGATCACCATCTTGAGGAGTTTGTTTATTTACATTTGATGTTCCATTGCCGTTGCAACTTTTCTTGATCAATATTCCACAAAGTCTAGGATTACCAACATAAAATGATTGATCATCCAAAGATTGAAGCTGATTTCCAGTAGGAATTGGACCCGAAAAATCATTATATGACAAGTTCATGTAGCTCAAGTAATTCAAAGAAGCTAAACTTTGAGGAATTGAACCAGAAAGTTTGTTATGTGACAAATCAAGTGACTCCAATTGCTTCAAATCACCTATCTTTTTTGGTATGCTCCCATTAAGACTATTTCTAGACAAATTCAAGTATTGAAAGTCAACCAATTTTGTTAACTCCTTAGGGATACCTCCAACAAGTTTATTTTCAGAAAGATCCAAAATTCTAAGAAACAAAATTTGTTCACCGACATACTCAAGTGGTATTCCTTTCATAAAACTTTCAACTCTTTGTCCAAATACTTCGCCAGGTCCACGAAAATTACCACACGAAAAGTTTCCAAAACAACTCGGAATAGTTCCATACAAGTTATTACCAGCAAGATTTAGCCAACACAGAGATGAGATTTGACATAGTTCTAATGGGATAACACCGTAAAATTGATTAGAATTTAGCCTTAAGAGTTCCAAACTCTGTAGCTTTTCGCCAATCCATGTAGGAAAAACATCCTTCAACTTGTTTTCTCCTAAGTCAAGTCTTTCTAAACTTGTCAAATTTTGAAAAGACAAAGGGATTTTACCTTGTAAGTTGTTCTTTTGCAAATGCAAAAACCTTATTGTCAAATCACCTAAAGAACTTGGGATTTCACCTTCAAGACTATTATCAGCCAAATTTAATGATCTCAACTCTTCCAAGTCACTCAAACATGAAGGGATTCGTCCCGATAACAGATTCTTGGAAAGATCAATCGATTTCAAAAGTTGAGCATCACACAACACGCTTATACCACCGACTAATTTGTTAACAGAGAGATCCAGAGTTGTCATGAACAATGTTATATTGCTCAACCAATTCGGGATCATATCAGTAATATTAGCATCAGACATAATAAGAGTATCAAGAATTGACTGTTTTTGTAGCCATTGAGGAAAATTAGGCCCTACTTTTACTGATGTCATTCCAATCTCTTTGACTTGGAAAGTTGGATACCAATTGGAACTCACATTCAAAACCAAGTTTTCGTTTTTAGACAAGTGCAATTTCATCAATTTGCTGAGTTTTGCAAAGTGGAGTTCAGAAACTATACCGGTGAATAAGTTCTCCGAGATATCTAGCTCTTCAAGATTCGATAACTGTCCAATACTCGAAGGAATGCTCCCATTCAACTTGTTGTTTGATATCCTTAGAAACCTCAAATTTGACAGCTTGCTTATTGAAGATGGAATTTCACCATATAATAAGCTATTAGTACTGTCAATAACTTCAAGATTCTTGTGCATTGTCAATCCTTCAGGAAAGAAGTCACTGAATTTTGTATTTCCTATGTATAGCTCCTTCAAACGATTCTCGAGACAGCTCGATGGATCTCTTATAAAAGTTGGAAGCAGTCCACTGATTTCATTGTCTGACAAATCAAGCACACTCAATCGACAGAAAATGCTCGTTAAACCCTCCGGGATCAGCCCTTTTAACACGTTATATCTCAACTTAAGTACAGAAAGTGAAGTCAGATTTCCAAGTAAATGGAGACTAGAGAAGTGGATGCCATTCCCTAACAAATCCAAATAAATCAAGTTGTTCAACTTACTCAATGAACTCAGCAACGAATCGCCAAATCCATTACTAGAAACATCTAATACTCTTAGTGAACTAAGCTTCTCAAGAACATTAGTTGGATCATCAAACTTGTTTTGACCACCAAGATGAAGATTCATGAGCATTGTAAGATTAGAAAACCATGGAGGGATGATGGAGGAATTCTCCGAGCTCATTCCAATCATGTTATCTCGGATATTGAGTGAACTAAGAGATGTGAAATTAACTTGTGTAAAAGAAGGCAAAATGTTGAGATTACAACCTTCTAAGTTCAATGAAAGCAATGAAGGCAACATGTTAATTGAATTCCAAAGATCTTTAGTATCTTCAATAACCAATTGAGAAAGATCAAAACTTTTCAAAGAAGAAAACTTAGATATCCAACGCAAACTATCAACTCTGAGATCATTTCCTGGTCCGATAACGTAGCCATAACATCCACCAAGATAAAGATGTTCTAATCTCGACAAATTCCCAAGATTTTTGGGAATATATCCACCAAAACCAGCACAGGAAAGATTAAGAAATCTCAAGTTCATTAACAATCCAAAAAAAGGTGGAATTTGGATACTTGAAAAGTAGTTGTGACTCAAGTCTAAGTAACTCAAATGTTTCAATTTAACCAAAGAAGGACTTAACTCACCTCCCAAGAAGTTTTTAGTGTGATTATCTAACACCCTTTGTGGATATTCACCATCTAGAAGATAATTCTTGTAATGCAAATCAATTTTGACAACATTTCCTGTTTTCTCATCACAAAAAACTCCATCCCATTTGCAACAATTTTGTCCTGTCCATGATGACAAACGATTCGAGTTATCGATTAGCCCGTTCTTGAATTCAATCAGAGCTTTTTGGTCATTTTCAGAACAAGTTGTATTGGAATGATGAGTTTTAGTGAAACCAACTTCAAGATTGGTGACAAAAACAAGAAGTAGCAGAATCAAAAAGGGATGGTAGTTCATTTTTTTTTATTTGAGTATAGTGCTATTGTTCTGTTTTCTTGAGGGGTTTTAGCTTTTAAGAACTTCAATATCTGTTATAAGTGTTGAAGGAGTTGAAAAAATAGAAGTTTGTTGAGAGAATTCAATATGAATGGTAGACTATGTCAAGTTTGATTTTTGAGTTAAGAAGTGTGAAGTTGACATAATATTAGTTCGGCATAATACATAAACATGATCATTAACTTGGGTTCAACGGATAACTATGCCCTCCAAATTTGAGTATGCACAAGTAGACACTTAAACTTGTATAAAATTGAATACATAGACACACGTGTCCTACATGCCATAATACATGTAGGACGCCACGTAGGACACAAAATTTCCATATAGGGTGCCATGTAGGACGGATGTGTCTATTTGTTCAATTTTATATAAGTTTAAGTGTCTACTTGTGCACATCCAAAGTTAAAGGTCATAGTTATCAACTGACGCCAATTTAAGGGTCATATTTATGTATTATGCCTACTAATTCTAATAGACTATATATTGAGTGTGCGAACATAGCTAGTTTCATGTTGATGATTGAAAAAAATGAAAGTAAATATAAGATGTAGGATGTATCGAGACTTGTATTGGAGTTACTAATCAGTGAGGCGAGTACGAAAATAGCATGGGGCCCGACTCGCTGTCTTTGCTGACTAGTAGGCCATTTTACTATCTTTATTCAACACAGAGAGAGTTTATGACATAGATGGTTATAAATACTCAAATAATTTGGGGTGACACATAATTAAAAGGGGAGGTGGGGGGTGCAAACAAAAAATCATGTACATTGAAAAGAAAAGGAAACTACGTATAAAATGTATGATAATATTCTTAAGGACGTAAGGCTCGTTGAGGAAATCGTTCAAGTTTGACTCAAAACGAATAATATTACATCTTGTTAAGATTATAGTTAGGTTCATTTAGCCAAATATTATGGTCAAAAACAGATTTTGGATCTTAATATGACTAGTTCAATTTTTAGGTTCTTATCATGAATTAAAACTTATGAATTTGATATACTATAATGTTTATTAAAATTTTAGTATATATGTATATGACTTGGTCAACTTGACTTTTTCAATGACTTGTCAATTTATATGTAGTGGAAAAAGACTGGCATTTTTATATGCTAGTGAAATATAAATATATTAATTTGACTATGGTGCACTCGTTTTTGCAATTACTTCAATATAGTGGAAAAAAAGACTGGGCTAGCCCAACTCGTGTATATTTCAATTAAATTCATCGAATATTTACCATTTTATATCAACATAAATATCAGACAGTCTTGGCATCATTATTGTTTTTTGTTTATAAATTATTTATTAGTTAATAATACTATAAGAGTATATATGTATATTGTTGTGATATTATTAAGGTTTCTTGTTAAAAAATTACTCATTTGTCAATGATACTATAAGAGTATATATATATTATACCTTAATGATACCAATACAATATATATATATATAATGATTTAGTATCAATTTTGCGAAATTATCAGCTTTAATGATACCAATACAGTATATGATGATTCAATATCAGTTAAGCGAAATTATCAGTCTTAATGATACAAATACAATATATGATACTGATTTAATATCAGTTAAGCGAAATTAGTAAAGAGGTGTATAGTGTAATTATTTAGTGGGTATGAATGTAAATGAGTATATGTTTGTAATTATTTTACTTTTATGGAGTATTAGCTTATTTTCCCCTAGTCTTTATTCACTAAAGCTTAGACATATCAAAAGAAATAATGTGCGTATTTTTATATTCACTAATATTTGAATTTAATACTTTATGACTAATCATCTACTTTATTGATTACTAAGCTACACCCTTAAACAACAATTCAATAACATTATTTCAAGCCATAAAGAGATGTAGAATTTCTCAAATGTTTACATTAGTAGGATAGATTTATAAGTTATAAACACCATAATATATAAAAAAATTATTTATACAATTTAACATATTATAATAATGTGTGTATTAGAAAGAAGATTGCATATGAATAAAAATAATTTTGAAGTAGACTTTTAAAACTGGTATATTATTTTCATTTTTATCTTTTTATTTGTTAAGTAACTTGATGGATTAAATAAAACAAATTTAATAATTAAGAAAAAACAAATATAAAAATAAAGGGAGGTATATCATATATGCAATAATTAAAACAAAATTTTAATATATTTTCGCGGCTTTTTATGAAAATTCAAAAAACTCCCGCTATTTTTGAAATTGCTATTTATACCAATTTTCTAGTACGATTTGGCGGGTTTTCGATTAGGGTTTCGGATTCGGAGAATTTTCTAGAAAGATGAGCGCCGTCAACATTACGAACGTCGCCGTACTGGATAATCCGGCACCGTTTCTCAGTCCTTTCCAGTTTGAGATCTCGTATGAGTGCCTCGATGCTCTTAGAGACGGTAAAATTTTCGTTCTTCTGTCGTTTTATCTCCTTTTTGATGTCAAAATTGTTTGTTTTTGGGGAAAAATTAAGCAAATAGTTTGCAGTAGCAGCGGTGATATAGTTGTAAATGCGTTTTTAGTTGAGCTTTCGAAGTCAGAATTCAGAGCTTAGGTTTGTTAAGTTTGGAGCCTAGTTAGGTGGGAAAATTATTCAATTTGATTATTTCTCTGTTGCGAAGTGATTTAAATTTGTTATTTGAGAAGAGGAAATGAGATTATCGAGATGTCAATTCCTATTTATCATTGACTTTTTGGAACTTGATTGATTATTTTTAGCGGGTTAAAGTTTTCATGAAATGATGTTATTAAGTTAAATATTTATTACACTGCTACTTGTGCTATGGTAGAAAAATTAATTGTGATCATCTATCGAAAGCAACCTCTCTATCACTGAGTTAGGTATAAAGTCTATGTACGCTTTGTCCTTCTCAGATCCCACTTTGTAGTTATGCAAGCATGCACCGGTAAGGTGACTAGAAAAAATTGTAACAACTGTCATACAAAGTGAAAACATGGTGTACAGTAAAATGCTTAGCTGAAAAGATACAAATAGATATGTTAATGAAATATGAGGCCTCAATCAAATGGGACAGTGGGTAGAGTCGAGCTTTTTTCAACTGAGGAGTAGCCTTTGGTCCTTCTTTTGGTGCACCTATAGAATTCCAAGTTGTATAGGAAATTGAGTGGAGGTGCTGCTACATAGTTGTTGTTCTCATAGCATATCAGTTTTGAACTGAATTTCACTTGCTTTGTTGAGAAATCCTTTTGTTTCTAAGTCAGTTTCCAAGAATATACTGCAAGTAATGGTTGTGGGAAGGGTTCATTTCTGTTACCTGTTGCTAATATTTCCCTATAGTTATGTGAATAAGACAAAAAGACTTGTCCACTTCAATATAAATTGTCCACTTCCACAACTTAATCTATATCGAAACTCTAAATATCAAAATTGCTTATATAGTTGTGTGGAACAAGGTTAGAGTAAAATTGGTAAGATCTTACTTTAGCTTTTGTGACACTACCTGCATCAATACTCATTCTCTTCCTGAAGCATTAGTGCATGAGTTGAGTAGTCTACTTTATCTTGAAAACCCCACTCAAAAGAATGTTCCCTCTAATACTTTCTCCTATTATCTAACGCTCTGATGTGGGTTATTTAGAAAAGAGAAATAAGAGAGCATTTGAGGGGTAGAGTCAAGTTTTACTCAGGTGAGGAGCAGCCTCTGCTCATTTATCTTCTTTTGGTGCACCTCTAAAGTTCCTTATTGTATAGAAGAATGGGTGGATTTTGTAGATTCTTTACCTTTTGGTATATCCTTTATATGCGACCAGCTCAACCATGTCTATGAATGAAATACTTTTACCTTACAAGAAAATAAATAAATCATCTAATGCTCTGATTAGTGATTACCCCCTTGTGTTAAGTGTCAATTATGTATAATTTTTCCAGCATCTTGTGATTTGTCTCAACCCTCAATGGTTATTGGTTAGGACTTTTAGAAAGGATCTAAAATTAAGCAATCCCCAAAGAGAACCCCCTTGGGATCAGTAATTTTCTTGAACTACATTTCTTTTTGTTATGGTCACTATTCAAACAGTTTCCTTTTCCTTGTGCTCTTTTATTTGTCCTAGTTGTCATGACTTCATGTAACTTAAGTTGTTGCTGAAACTTTCTGTCTTGCATTCATGGTTCATCTTGTCTGAACGATTGAAATTCTTTAAGGTTAAATTAGTTGAGTATGTGAATTTCGCAAATAGGATTTCCCTTCAGAAATCAGAAGTATCAACTCTACCTTCTGACCATTTCATTTGTTTCAGATTTAGAGTGGAAGCTGACTTATGTGGGATCTGCTGAGGATGATACTTATGACCAACAACTAGAAAGTGTTTTTGTTGGCCCTGTAAATGTTGGGAAATATCGTTTTGTGCTTCAGGTAACGAATACTCTTTTTAACTTTTCAATCTCACTTAATTGTGCTAGAGATTGAGACTTATGCTGAAACCAATTTGCAGGCTGATCCCCCTGAACCATCCAAAATTCGCGAAGAAGATATTATTGGGGTCACAGTATTGCTATTAACATGCTCTTACGTGGGTCAAGAATTTATTCGAGTAGGATACTATGTGAACAATGATTATGATGATGAACAACTAAAAGAAGAACCGCCTCAGAAGGTTTTGGTTGATAGGATCCAGAGGAATATTTTGGTTGACAAACCTCGAGTCACAAAATTCCCCATTAATTTCCATCCAGAAAACAATGAAGATGGAGAACAAGCTCCTCCTCCTGACAATGCAACAGAAGAAAAGGTGCTTGGAGAAGAACCTGTTTCTTCACCCAAGCAATGTAATGAGCAGTGTCCTCAAACTTGAGAAACAACAAGCAAGACAAACTGCTTTGGCTGTCAAAAAATTCTCCCTTCAGAGTTTGATATTTCAAAGATGTATTGTGCCATCTTGTTATAATCTACAAATCTTGAGTGTTGATGGTATATTTTTAATTTCTGCCTCAACATGTACACATCGATTGTTGTATCTGCTATAGTCATATCTAGTCGAGACAAGTGATTCTCAAACCAAATGTTGATTTGTAATCCAGTATTGAGTTACATGTGATTTCTGCAAACGTTTTATCTTTGATTGTTATACTAGATGCTATTCCAGTCTCTTATTTGGTGCTTGAATTTCCATTTTGTGCTTTGTTCTTGTTTATCTTTGATTATATTGACTGGCTTGGACTTAGCTTGACGTTCAATCCTAGATGTCCAAAAGGAAACGATGGGGTCAAAAACTTGGTAGTTATGGAACACTTACAGAAGCAGAGTTTTGACAGAGAAGTTGTGATTGTTGTTCATTACTAAGTTACACCAACAGATATGTCAAACTAGACAACTCTTGCGAGTTCTATAAGCAGAAACGTTGTATGTCACCCTTTTTCTGCTAAGACTAATAAAAACTTATCCAAGTTGATCTTTCTATGTATTTTTTAAAAAGGAAGAACTACGGAAAGAAGAAACTGAAAGTATTCACAATTGCAAGCACATTTCAAGATTAGACGAAAAGAAAGCTGTGAAGGAAAGAAACCATGTAGCAGAACTTCAAGGAAACTACATTGCTTTCCTTATCTAGGTGCTAAGATATGTGCCAATGTGTAGTGTTTCAACAAATTATATAGAGTTTATAGAATACTATGTTAAAACAAGTCGTAATCTTATTAATAAAAGCAATTCTGAATATGCTCCTTGAAATGAGTAATAAACAGTGATATTAGTCGTTGGCACTTTTAATTTCCAGCAATACTGGTGTGAGATCAAGAACTTTCTCTTTTTTCATAAGTAAACAAAGTGGCAATTTCAGATGCCTTACTTCATCTTGGAAAAAGCTTTTGATGGTGTTTCTTATTGGCGGATCCTAGCATGGCAGGTGATTTATTCATACCTCTGTGATGCCTTAGTAGTTGCCACCAACGAAATTTGTTAATCACCTTCTTATTGCTATGTTGTTCTTTGTCTATTGGTCTACTGCTGCTATGTTTCGACTTCTTTGAATGCTGGATATGTTGCATAAGCCCCCGAGCAAGGGTATGGAATTGGTCCCCCTTCGGCTCTTCTCCAGCTTGCTTGTCGATTGCTGACTTCCCAAACTTTTCCAAAGCCTTTTCTCCATATGTTTCATCCTTGCTTGATGAATAGTGACCGGGGAACCTTTTCCCTCTCTGCCTCAACAAAGATGTCTTTTTCTCCTTAGCTTTATCATCCTTACCATGATGGTGATGGTGGTGGTGATGATGGTGAAAAACTATTGCTAGCTTGTCTTTCAATTTCTTCCACCTCCCGTTATGTTTCTTTGATTTTTTCGAGTTAGCAGACTTGTAGGCACGTGCAGGACTTGACCTCCTTGATGAAGAATCTGCTGAGTAGTATGAGAGTTCTTCAAGATGGTCAGACCCTGAAGGATCAAGTGATGAGGATCTCTCCCCCTTGCTTTCATGAGCCCTTTCACTACCAATTGGGGATGAGTAACCCTCATGGCCACTGCAGCTTGAGCTGACCGTATAATCCGTTTGACTACTATCTCTTTGAGGATAAGATTCATCTTCTCCATAGCTGCTTGTTTCATCTGAATACCGCGTCTTGGTTCGAGCCTGCCTTGGCAAGGAATCATCTTTGTCACTACTGTAAGTGCTTGTCTGCTGCAACTCTGCCGAGCTGGAAGAGTAGGGTGAGCTTGAATGTGAAACCTCTGATTCCTGTTCATGCAAATGACTTCTTCTCAGTTGTTTCCTACGATTACTGTTCTTCAGATATTTACTAGAATTCTGGTCCAAGTTTGCATAAGAGCTCCTGGATGGTTTGAAATGGCCTAACTTGTGATTCAATGCTGATCGCCTCATTATTGAATGCTCTGAATAAGGTGAATCCATTCTGCTCTCATTAGTACCGGACCGAGTTAGCTTGCTCCCGTGATCAATCAATCCTGGAGTGCCTATGTTGTTTCTCGAAATATCTGCTGCAGGTAGCCTGACATTCAATTTTCCTAGCTGCCCAATTTTCTCGTTTGAAGGCATTTGGTTTTGGTTCAGGTTCTCGTTGACCAACATCGCAGGCAAAGCAGCATAATGATTCTGTCTTGAAGTACTATTATTTTGATTCTTTAATTGGCCCAACGGCTCAAATTGGTCAACAACAGACTGGATGCTCTGATGATTAATTATGTTTCCTCTCTGTATCTGCCACGGATGCTCTTCAACTAAGTCTAGCTCTGTAGACATATCACGATGCTCAGCAGGGACGATGTTTGCTACTATCTGTTGTTGTCTCAACTGATTTGACTGGCGACTAATTGACTCAGGAGGCGGCGATTGATCTGCTGAAATATTTGATATTCTGATTGATGGAATAGTATATCCCGGATACAGTGAACTTGATGTGCCTTTAGGTTCTTGACTGTATTGAGTAATCACTAGCTGTAGTGAGTCAAGTTTATCATTCTCGACAGCTCCCTCTATCTTCTTGATGGGACTAGCTAACTCTACTTGTGGCACAAAGTTAGTTATCGGTTTGAAGTTATGGTCAGCTGCATGTCTATCAGCAAGAACAAGGTCCTCAGCATCCATCTGCAAAGCTGAAATGTGCAGTTCGAGTTGTTTAATGACATCATCGATTGAGAGATGATCATGGTTCTGATCAGGTACCGATCTTATCAGACCAGAAAAGTTATGCACGGATTGTGTAAGATCATTAGCTGGTCTGTCTGATAAGGAAGCCACAGTTTCTGCACCGCTTGATATGCAATGGAGATCGAGCACTTCTTTCGGCTTTCTACTTTCAGTGCTTACTGATTGCAATGCTTCTTGTTGAATATCCCGAGAAAAACTGCCGAATAGACTATTCTGTTGTTCTTGCAACGCCACGACCTTTGTAGAATGTGAAGCTTCTATTTCAGAAGATTTAGTGTTTATACAAGGAACAAATGTCTTTTCAAATTTTGGGCGCTGACAGATTCTGCAAAACTTTCGTTTCTTTCCAGTTTCACTTGCACTGAAGCTAAATTTTGGACGCTGCACGCTAGCTGTCTGAGTAATTGGAACGATAGATTCCTGCTTCTCTTTCGATAAGCTGGATTCCTCCATGACAACTGGCTCATTTCCACAACTTTGAATGACAGCTGAAGATTTTGACATGTCTAATAAAGCAAGAGGACGTTGCTTCACCATGTCAACCAGATGTTGAGGCTGAGGTAAGTTGTGCACATGCGCCTGATGTGCTATGATCTGTGGGCAGTAGGAACGATACGATAAGTCTAAATAACGAAGATCTAACAATAAAGGTTCCCTCAGTAAGCAGAGAAATTTTTTACCACTGGTATTACTAACAAAAGGCAAATTTTTTTGCACAATAGATAAAAGGAAGAACTAGACAGGTACCTCAGAATGAGCCTTAAGAACATCATTCGTTGTTGTATCGAGTAAATTCTTTAACATGAGTCGCGCTTCATGGTCCAACTGTTTGAAGAAAAAAAACAAATACTGTCGGAAATAGGCATTAAAGAGTCCTAGACAGGCGTATATAAGATGAAACAAAGGAGATATATTACTCCAAGATTGCTATCCCAACCATCAAACAGGCCAGATATCAGACATAGAACACAAACACCACCAAAATTTAGAAAAGAAAATTTGGCCAGTCTACCACTTAAACATAATCCCAACCACCCTGGTATGCTTCTTCTAAAAAAAGGACAGCCCAGTGCACAAAACAACCTCCGTTCATGCAGACTAAGGGGAAAGGCCGTAACTCAACAGTATGATGTAGGCAACTTACCGTGACACAAGCATCAATGACTGATTCCACAGCTCGAACATATGTCACATAGAGACAACTTCACTATTGATCCACGACATTAGTGAAGCCAAAGAGAAGGTAAAAGTAATTACTTTGTCAAGTACAGTAATAAAAGCTTAAGGCCACACGAAGTTGATAACATCAAACTTTTTTCACCTCAACTCCTTTAAACCCCTTCTCCCCCAAAACCAAGAAATTATAATCCACCAAGCAAACAAAAAAACAAAGCTATGGTAGGAATTTAAATTCTTGAATCTCCGTCTGACTCGTAACTCCCACCATTAGCCCTCGCACACACTAAAGCTTATTACGAGTTCAACAACAACATAGCTAGTGTAGTCCCACAAAGTGGTGTCTAGAGAGGGTAGAATGTATGCAAACCTTACCCCTACCTCATAGGTAGAGAGGTTGTTTCCGACCCTCGCCAACTGAAGCCTATTACGAGTATATATGACCATATAAATACGCACAAAAAAGAAACTTACACCATCAGAGTTCAAATTCGACACACCATCTCTGTCATTTCGCAATAGACCATACAATTGCCTTAAAGCAAGAAGGTTTGATTTTATGTTGTCAAGGTCCATATCCTGGTTGCCAAACAAGAAAAGTCAGTAGAAATCAGTGTGAGATTACACAACTACACTGCTACAACTACCTAAAAAGATCGAAAATTACTTTATGAGAAATTTTTTCAAGAATATACTAAAATATAGGTTCTAGTCAAAGTGTGTCATTTGCACAATACATTCAGTTATTCACCAACTTCAAGCTAGCGTTTGACCATAGATTTTGAAAATTTATCTTCAAATATCTGTTTGACGATGAAATTTGATCTTCAAATTCCCCAAAAGGAACTCAAACCAACTTTTAGATTTTCTCGACTTTCCCTCACAAAACATCAAATTATTTTTTCAAAATAACTTCAAATTCAAAAAAATCACTACTTTGACAGATTTTGGGTTTTTCGAACTTCCACCCACAAAACTTCAATATTTTCCCCCAAAATCACAATTCTGCGAGTTTTTGAGACTTCCACTTATGAAACTTTAATTTTTTTTTCCCGAAACAACTTCAAATTCCAAAAATCACAACTTCAAAAACTCAGTTTCAAGTTTCAACTTCAAAATCTACGACCAGACCATAGCCAAATGTTGAGACTATCAAGTGATAACATAACTTTGTGATACTAAGTGACTGAAAAATCAAAATTACAAACCCAAAATTCCCTGAAATTTCATGATTTTAATCACCCAAATCACACAATATAGACAAATTTATTTTTCAAAGCATACATTTGAACAGATTCCAATTTGTTTTCTGTTCAAATTGTTTAAAAAATGGAACAATAATTAAATAAATACCGTATTCTCCATGAATTTAAACAGATCAAAATAAATAAATCTGCAAAATTTTGGTGTTGGCGCCTACTCCTGAATAATTGACAAAGCGGTTTGTTTGCTGGCTATTTATAACCGCTTCCAGACATTTGTTTATACCATTTGAACTTTATTTTATTTTATATTTAAAAAAAGAATATAAGTTTTTTTTTTCTTTTACCCGGTATCTGGTACCCGCATGGGTCATTGGCACAAATATCCCTATTTTGGGCATAGTCTTTAATTTTTGTCCTCAGTATTTCAAGAAAAAAATATGTGCGACGACATAACTAATATTGAAATAACCAGGGGCGAATTTATGTACAAATTTTGGGTCACCGGAACCCGTGGTCATCCGACTAAACTCGATATATTACTTCTATAATTATTAAAGAATATATTAAATTAAAACTTGTGAAACCCATTCTCAAAATGGCTGGATGGTTCACTGGAACAACGGCAAGATTTCAACACAAAGGTCGCAGGTTCGATCCCAAGCAGCCCCAATTCACTTCAATTTTATTTAATTAACTAAAAACATGTTTTTCATTAAAAGAAAAAAAGAAGCTAAATTCTGAAAATATATGCTTTGTCCTTTTTCCCTTCTTTTTATAAAGTCTACTTTTTAAATTTCTTGAGATGTAAAATTGTATATTTTTTTATAATTGGATTCTTTTAATAATTAATCTTCAATCAATAATTCATTTAACCAATGCATTTAATCTTTCTTGCGACGTAGTACTCTGGGTATATCAAATTTCTTCTAATAACTTTTTCTCTTAATAATTTTTTTTTTTTGCAAATGATATTTAATATTTTTCTTATGAAAAAGTTATATCTATTATTGCTAAGATAATTGAGGTCCTTCAAATTTGGAAACCTAAAGTAGTTGCCTTTTTTTTTAAAGGGGTAAAGCCGTCCCTGACAATGCTGCACCCGTCTTCTTGAAATCTTAGATTCGCCTCTGGAAATAACAAATAATTTTTATTCAACATATTTATATTTTCATATTATAATATATCATAAGTTAAGCCACGTAATTCCTACAAAACATATATCGTAAAACCGTAAAAGAACTTAACTTAGTTCATGTAAATCTTGTATTTGAGTATCGTAAAAGAACTTAACTTAGTTCATGTAAATCTTATATTGAGCGAGACAAATAGTGATTAGTGTATGGAATTATAGTTACAATTTTAAAAGACATTTTACATATTTAAGACTTAAATCTAAGATATTTAATAAAGAATAAGGATCCTAACCATTCTGTTACAATTTAAAATGACATTTAAATTTAAATTATTATAAATACGACAGTGATTTTTCTTCACAACCAGTGTAATTGGTTGTTACTTACCATTATTTTTAAGTAATTAATACTTAATGGTATTAAATAAAATAGTGATTAGTGTATGGAATTATAGTTACAGTTTTTAAAAACTTCTTCTGGCCACACCTTTTTTCTCTCTCTCATTTTTTAATATAAAAACTAGATATAAGAGTGTGTTAATATTAGCTCAATATATGTTGTTTTCATTGTTCCTGATTTAATTGATATAAATTAGATTTGAAAAGTCAATTCAATTTTTTTATGTTTTAAAAAATATTTGAAGTATTAAAATGTTGTAATTTATAGTAACTTTTATGTTATTTTCAAATAATATGTGTTTCTCCCTTTGTTCCTATTATGTGGCACAAATGGAATTCGAAGAGACAATCAAATATTTTGTATGATTTTTAAATATTTTTAAAGTATTAATTATTATGACTTATAAATATTTTTAACGCGATTTTCCAAAAAAAAATATTATCCCCATGCGTCAATTTATGTGGCACTAATAAAATTTCGAGAGTCAAATATTTTTTTTTTTATATTTTAAAATTATTTTAAATTGTTATATTGTAATTTATAGTCCTTTTACATAGTTTTTAATATATAATCAAATATTTCAAGTTGCTAATATTAATTATTACAATTTATAATATTTTTAATATAATTTTTAAATATATAACAAGATTAAAAAAAGTAAAACAAATAAATAAAGAGAAAAAAAAATATTGAAAAAGCCCCATTACAAACACATAACTTAGATAGACAAGTCATCTGCGGATCATTAAGGGGTATCAATAGTTGCTAGAATACATAATTTCAAGGAATTTTTCACAATAACTTAATCATTTTTACTAAACTTTTAACTTGTGTCAAAAGATGCCAATACGTGTATATATATATTTATCAAATCAAAATTTAACCTTTATATACCATGTAACTACTTCTTATAACATAGATAATTGTTTAGAAAATTTAGTCAATAAGAAGGGGTGCTATAACCTAGTTCAAATTTTGCTGCATTTTAGGTGGAAGCCTACTTGTGCCATGTTTTTGTAATTTCCTCAAATTAAGAAGGGGTGCTATAACCTAGTTCCAGTGGTCCACAACATCAATTCATGCTATTTTTATTTATTTAAACTAGGCTTAAGTCATCGATAGTCACTTAAAGTTGTCCGCAAATTTCACTTAGATACCTCATCTTAGGCTTGTTCCAATTGAACACCTGCGCTAATAGTTTTTTTTTTACCTATCGAACACTTTATAGACAATTAGCTGAAATAAGAGAGTGTGTGTTATACACTCGCGAATGACGTGACATAGTAACTAATCAAACGAAGACACGTGGTATTGGGCCTAGAATAACTAATAAAAAATAGATTATAAAGAGAAATTATATTTTTTAGAAAGAAAAAAAAGAAAAAAAACCATCCTTACCTTTTTCCTCTTTCGTCAGAACCTTCCCCCAAAACACCATACGCTACCATTCCTTAATATTACTCTTATCCTCAAACATCAATTTAGATTTATTGATATTCTTTCTTCTTCTTGTGTTGTGAGTTTTTTAGAGTTTGAATACATCAACAATTTCAAATAATAATTTCAAATTCATATTATTCTTGCCGGAAAAAATGGAGTTTCGCCGGAAATAATGAACACTAAAGTAAGAAGACGATCGATCACTGATTGCTTGTTATTTTAATTTTTTTTGTGTCTTTATGTAATGACATTTGCTTAACATCCCATGTCAACGGAAAGGAATCTCCACTTCATCTTCTTCCCTTTTTTTTTGTATTTCTTTTGTTTTAAGATTTATATCTAATTTATGTTTGGGTTTGATTTGACCAAATAGATGAACAAGGGATAAATATGTTTGGTGGCAGCAGGGATAACATTTTTTCTGACGAAAAACTTAAGGTGGCGAATTTGAATGTGTGGTTGGTTGTTTGAATGGCTAAGGCCGTTTGACGATGGTAGACTTGTGGATGGTAACAACCGATTTGGTAACTTGCAATGGAAAAATGGTGATGGGAGCTTTCTGTCAAAGAAGAAGATATAAAATCTTTTCTTTTTTTGCTAAAAAATTATACTTTTCACGCTCCTCTCTCTGTGTGTGTTACACACACTTTGCCATGTCAGCAAAAAGGGTTTAATAGATACAAATTTCTTATTGTGTAGGTATTCAATAGGTACAACTTTTAGTTGAGGTGTTCAAGTGAAATATGAGGATAACTTTAAGTGGCTATCAATGACTTAAGCCATTTAAACTATGATATTATTTTGTTTCAACTTTAGATATTTTATTCATAAGTTCAAACTAATGACACAAAATATTTTAATTTTTTTTCATTACTTATTTTGCGTATATAAAAAATTAATTAACCTTCAAAATTTTATTAGCTTCACATAAATAAAAGGTAAGAGGAAGTAACTTATTAAATCACATTGATAACAACACATGTAAGAAATTAAGTTGACTTCTGAAATAGCATCAATGTCATATAAATTGGAACAAAGAGAATAACATATACTTCCTCTATTTTAATTTATGTGATATATTACGTTTTTCGAAAGTTAAACAATTTAAGTTTGATTGGAAATTTACACATGAAATCATCAATTTTTTTGTGAAATTTATAAATTTGTAAATTACGTAAAAAGTATTATAAGTCACAATTATTAAAAAATATTTAAAAGATATATGAAAAATTCAAGTTCAAAGATACACTTGTTTGATCTCAAAATCTAAAATATGTCACATAAATTAAAATAAAAAAAATATTATTTAAAAATTATATTAAAAAATACTATAAATCACTATAATTAACATCACACAAATACATATACTAGTGTCTAAAAAAGTAAAAAATATAACAAATTCTCAAACTTCCTCTATCAACAAATCCAATCTCACAAAATTTTTAGCTTTTACAAGAACAAGACTGTACTTTTTCTCTCTCTCATAAAAAAAAAAATACAGTCTTTTTCTAGTTTTTCAACTCTTTTCACAGTATATTTTCAAAAGTGTGGGTTTGCTCTCCTCTCACTTTTATATAAATCTTGAATTCTCACAAGGTATTTTTCAAACAGGGTTTTATTTGCAAGATCAAGACTTTTTTTAAAAAATAATCTCTTTTAGAAATTCAAGTTTTTTTACAAGAAATTTTTAAAAGGGGTATTTTTTATAAGTTCAAGACTCCTCTTTTTTCATGGAGAATGTAGAAGAAGGATTGTTATTGAAAGAAAAGGAGTTAGTTGAATTGAGATGTGGAGTAATTTGGGAGGAAATGAAGGAAATTGGTTATTTGGCTGGTCCTATGATAATTGTGACACTTTCACAATATTTTTTGCAAACAATTTCATTGATGATGGTTGGTCATTTGGGTGAACTTGCCCTCTCAAGTACTTCTATTGCTGTTTCTATTGCTGGAGTCACTGGTTTCAGCTTTCTTGTGAGTAGATATCTATTATTCTAATTTATCTTGACATACTTTCCTTTTTAGTTCGTTTAAAAAGAATGGTACTTTTCTGTAGTTTAAAAATAATTTAACTTTAAATTTTTTCTTTTTTTATTGTTGTTAGAATGGGTTAGAGTTTCACATTGGGGAATGGACGGGTGGTAAGCTTATATGGACTTGGATAATACGCCCTCAATAGCTAGCTTTTGAGGTTTGATTAGGATCATGTGTCAGAACTAAGTCCATCCCTGTTTGGGCTCTCGGTCCACGATTCAGTTGGGTTGGGTGTGAAGGGGGTGTTACTTGTTAGAGTGGTTAGATAGGTTGGGGGAGTTGAAGGATGGTCTACTTATATGGATTTGAGTAATCCTTCGTCTAGTTAGCTTTTGGAGTTGTGTTAGGCACATGTGTCGTATCTTCACAACTCTTACTAAAATGATTTATAGTCACACTAATATCTTAGGTTTATTTTAGATTACAAATTTCAACAGTCGTCCTAATCAAACAGTGCCACATCAATTGGGATGTAAGGAGTATTATTTCTTGTATTTGAATTTAAGTTATATACGTCATCAGTTTAATTGCACCCAATTATAGTGGGTTCTGCCTCTATTTTTCAGTAACCATAGAAGGCTTGACATGAAGAGTTGCATAGAGTTTAAAGTTCTTTACTTTGGAGGTTGGAATCTTTCTATTCCGTACATATTTGTTCCTGAGCTATTTGGCATAATTATGTATCCCGACTGTTATATCGCCTTTATCTTTATAGCAGAGTCCTTATTTTTAAGATTACAAGTTTCCTCTTCTTCTTTTTTCCGGAGGGTTAAGAGTATAAATGCTTCAGTATATGCAGTTTAATTGGTTATAGTAGGTTCATACACTATTTTTTCAGGTAATTATAGTAGGCTTAACATGAAGAGTTACATAGAGTTTTAACTTATATACACTTACTGTTGGTTCACCTTTAGCGGGTAGTGCGTCTTATTACACTATGGATGTCGATGTATATAAGTTAAGCTCAGTT
>JAJOOR010006165.1:0-41567 GCA_036250505.1 Solanum acaule | reverse complement strand
AAAGTTTTAAATTCCTTATGGTTTTAGTGTCTATGCGATGAATGAATGCTAAGAGGCTTGTATTAGACCTCTTCGAGGTCGAGTACGCCGGTTACGACTAGGGGGTGCTCCCGGGTCGTGACAATAAGTGAGGTGCTTGCTTGACTAAACTATGCTAGTAGGTGGCAAGTAGGTGATGCACCTACTTAGAATTAGTACTACATTTTAAGTGAAAAGGGCAAGTAGGTGATGCACCTACTTAGAATTAGTGGACTGCATTTTAAGTTAAATGGGCAAGTAGGTGAAGCACCTACTTAGAATAAGTGGAATGCACTTAAGTGAAAAGAGCAAGTAGGTGATGCACCTACTTAAAAACTTGTGGCAGAAATTAAAGAGGTGATGCACCTGCTTTCTTAAAAGTAAAGGACCATATTATTTCTCCAATTTATTAAGTGAAAACATCCAGAAGGAACCTCTAAAGCACTCAAGCTTATCACATCTCATTCATCACTTATTGTCCATAAAATTACTCCCAAGGAAATCCATGGAATCTCCAAGAGTTCTGGTCTACAACTTCACTATTAAAATCTGAAAAAATCCTTTGTTTTTAAAGAACAAGTTGGTAGAACATCTCCCATCTTAAGGAATTCAAGTGAATAAGCTGATTTAACATCAAGGTAAGGGGTACAGGACAACCTAAACCTTGAAGAATCCAAGTCTTAGCAAGTGATATTTCTGTCCAGTAAGGTAAGCTATGAAAATTTGCATCCCTCTCTTGTTCTTTCATTGTTTGTGAAAGTTTGTATGTTTTAATGAACTGCGGAGTGTTGCCTCTATATGACATGTTGTGAGCTTGGTAAATATTTAGGAAGGGTGTGTCTGTTGGGAAAGACATGGAGTGGAGTCCCCTTAAATTTTTATTGTGAGCTCGTTTTGAGTATCTTAAATGTAATGTTAGTTAGAACTCACAGGATGTTGATTGGAAGTCGTGAGTTCATATTGCTACTTCCACACTGTGATGTTTAGGGACTGTTTTGTGTATCGTAAAATAAGGGGGTGTGGTTGGATGTGTGTAGAGAAGTCATGGAAACTGGTTAGAGGATAGAACATTGAAAGTGTAGTGATATACCACTTAATTGAGTGTTGCATGAGCTTACTTCCTACCATCCCTTTGTATACTATTTTCCAAACGTGATGAAGCCCGAGGAGTTTTGGAGGACCTTATAAGAAGGTTGTATAGTATATAAAGAAATTATAGGAGAATGGGTGGGAATGACACCCTTGATGGGATCAATTATAGATTTATTGCCAATTACTTTTTGGTCTGATCAAGTAGCCCAAACTTGTTGATTATCTACTAATGCTAGTTTTATTATTTACTCCATTGTAGATAAATAATATGAAAGGAAGATGGTTAACTCATTGTAATATCCAAAGTTGTGCAGCAAGGTATGTAAGGCTATTCGATTTCCTATTTCTTTGGCATGAATCCAACACTTGTATTACAAAGTAAGTTTTCTAAGTGCCCCTGGTAGTGGCTGATCCATAGTGAAGTATAAGATCACCAATGTAGCTAATTATCTTATTCCTACTCCCTAGAGCGTTAAAGTGAGTGCTCTAATATGAGTTTATGTACGTGCTTACTCTACTAAGTATTAGCATGCAAGGTTTAAACTTGTTTCATCGTCAAAGTGCTAACCTTTGGCACGTATTCCTCTTATATAAATCAAAATGATCCTAGATTACACGTGGTACATATGTTTATATGTTGGATATACAATCTGCCCATATCTTGCCAACTTGCTTCAATTGTCTACTCCATCATATAAGTCATCTTTTCACATGTTCATATGTTCCCTTTATTGGTTATCACTCCCATTGTGTTAGACTATAATGTTACCTACAAAGATCCTTACTTGCTCTATTGTACATTTTATATGTACTTACTTGGAATATGTATCTGCCCCTAAGTTGAATCTTCCCACATGCTCCCTTGGTTCCACGTTCATATATCCCTTGTATTTGTTATTAGTTAGTAAGTATTTGGCTATCATATAGAGTTCAAATCTATGGGCTGAATGTTAAATGTCTTCACCTAATATGTGCTTCAATTTGAGATGTCAAAATGCTTACTGTGTCATATAAGCTCCTAAGTATTACGTTGGTACATTTGCTTCCCATGTCATTGTTATTATCTTAAGTCCATATTCATATGTCTTCTACTACTGGTCCGTAGTTCCAAATCTCAGAAATGATTATGACCACCAAAACAACAATCTCAAAGATTAAAGACACAAGGTAAAGTGAATCTTTATAATTATGGGTGGCAGCTCAGGGGTTAAAATACCTAGCATGGGCCGATCCTAATTTTACTACTAAAGGGTGGCAGCTCAGGGGAGATAATACCTAGAATGGGTCAATCCCAATCTATATTATTATGGGTGGCAGCCTAGGGGCTAAAAGCCTAGCATGGGTCGATCCCGATTTGTATATTTATGAGGATCGTATCCCAGGGGTTAAAATGCCTAGCATGGGTCATCCTTTTCTACCACTGATCAGCTGGTTATTTGTATCATATTCCTTATAAAGATTATAACGCACGGAAAAGTAAAGAAGAATGTAACATACATGATTCCAAAAGTATAAGCAAAGGTGGTATCTAATCCTTATCTATTTGTATTTGGTTTCACTTGAGCTCTTATTTTACATATGGTTGTATTATGTCTTACATATTCAGTACATTCTTTTGTACTGGCGTCCCTTATTGGGAACGCTGCATTTTATGTTGCAGGTACCAGTACTCAACTAGTAGATCTCCCCAATAGAAGCACATAATACTCAGCGGTTGTTGGTGAGCTCCAGGTTGATTTGGGGCTTTGCCAAGTCTTTACTATGTGCATTGTGATAGTTGTACAGTCATGAATTTCAGTAGAGGCTTTGTAGACATTGTAAATCTATCATATGTATTCATACTTTTACTTGTCACTTGCATCGATTTAGCTAGTCAACATGTGTTGTATATGTAGCTTCTCATTAGTAAATCTACTTGCATAGTAGTTCACTTTCTCCTCATAGGTCACTTGTAAAGTAGGTGTTCATATGGTACTTGTCACCTAGGGTTGGGGTTTAACAAAAGTGGTATTAGAGCCGTTCGTCCTAAGGAGTCTACAAAGCCGTGTCTACAGGGGCGAATTTAGGAAGGGTGATGGGGTGTCACGTGACACTGCTTCCTCAAAAAAAATCTAAATTGGATATACGATTAGAAGGGAAAAAACATATAAAAGAGATATATACCACAAGGTGACATTGCTTAAGCATAAGTTGTGCATAGCTCAGTTGGCAAAGTTTTGGAATTTTAAAGATGAGGTCGCGGGCTCAAACTTGCATAACCTCTTTTTTCATTTTTTTTTTTGGTTTTTCTCCCTTCTTTCATACTTATTTTATGTTTTTCCCCTTCTTTTTCACTTTAGTACTACTTATTAATTTTGAATACATTTTTGAAAAACTCAATCAAAATAAGTATTAGTATATAAATATAAGGTGACACCGCTGACGAAAAATCATATGTATGTCATTGCGTGTCTAGTAGATCTAGCCTTACTTATGAATGTGTTGCGCACCACATTTATAATTAGCAGGATGCTTGGACATTTAGGAAATGTTACTTTCCTTCATAATCCAGATCGTGCGACAGAGCGAAGTTAAGAAGTCAATTTCCAATTGTATCGGATCATGTTATTCATATTATGCTTACTATGGTAAGGTTAACAATAGCTAAAATGTCAACATACAACCTACAGAAAAGGATCTTAAGTTACCAAAATTTAGACTACATTGAACTCATTTTATTTGACCGTCCCACTCTACTAGGTATGTAAATGCATTTATGTTATTTGCATCTAAAGTTGCATTTGTACCATTTGTATCACGTCGGTTCAATTGAGAAAGATATAGTATGGTTATCCATATGCTTAAAAGAATGATGGGTTACCTAGTTACATATATGAGTTGTACATTTCCAAGCACATCTTCTTAGGAGGATGTTACCAACTCTTGAGTTCTATATTTTATCCATATTTATAAGATCTATTCCTATAGAGGACACTCGTTCTTAGTCTATTATATACATAGAATTATTAGCGCTACACATGTACTCGAAATTGATGTTGTTGAACTAGTTTCTTTTAGTTGAAAGAAGGCAATGGCACAATTTGATAAGTGAATGTATCAGTGCTGTAGTGATACTAGAGAGGTACCTAATTGGCTGACAAGGCCCAAATTCTCACCATATATCATCACGAATATGTTAATAGTTGGCTTTTATATGGTATGTGCCAACCACCCCGAATAAGTACTAATAATATTTGTATTATTTTCATAGTTATAAAACTTAGGGATAAGTGTGCTAATTGCTGCAAATGATATATGTATGGTAGTTCCTACTATGATCTATGTTTTGGCTATAGAGGATTAGGAAAATTGATTGGTTAGAAGACCTAAGTTGTGATTAGTTAGGTTATACATAGTGGGATTAGAGTACATGAAACTACTAGTTTTGATCAAAAGGTACTTGTTAGATAGGAAGCATGTGAGAATGAAGCTTGAATGAAAGGATCTCCCCTGAGACTTAGATGACACCCCTATTAGTCTAGCCACAAAATTACCGCAATAAAATGATCTTCCCCTATAACCTGTGTTCGGCTTTACCTAAAACTCTTTTGATGTGTTTTTGTATTTTTTATATATTTTATTTTATTTTAATAATTTTTCAGATATTTACGAAAAAATAAAATTTTGATTTTTTTTAAAACCATTATTTTCGATAATTTAAGTCATTTACGCAAGCCAAATTTTTTTTACATGTTTTTGATTATTCTTTAAATATTTTTCTTGATTTTATATTTTTCAGAAATTTACGGAAAAAGAAAATTTTGATTTTTTTTTCAAACATTCACGAAAAAAGTAAATTTTAATTTTTTTTCGAAAAGTTATATTTTCGATATTTTAAAGTCATGCTGCGAGTCGAAAAAAGTTTTAAGTTGTTTTTATATTTTTTTTATTGTAATATTTTTTCGTTCATTTACGGAAAAAAATATAATTTTGATTTTTTTTTAAATTTTTTTTTTCGATATTTTAAAGTCATTGGTGCAAGTCAAAAAAAATTGAGGTGTTTTCATATTTTTTATATACTAGTTTTTTGACACAATTCTGAAAATTTAAGCGAAGATTTGAATAATATGTTTTGCATAAAATAATATTGCAGATTCTTTTGTGAATGTTCAATATGGATCGTCGTATATATCTCTTATACATGCGAACCTATGACAATGGTCAATGAAAAAATTTATTAGTTAAATGCAATAATGTATATATTTATTTCAATTTGATGAGGTTCAATCATGTAAGTAGGCGTATCTCACTAATATTACCTTATAGACGATATTTGTTGTATATTTTTCTTGTCATCTAACCAGATGTGCCTTTTCCACGTGTATTCCACATTAATCTGTTTAGATGTCATATAAACATGTGGAGAACAACTACATTTTATATTTTAGAACTATTTTTGTATATTAATTTTTATTTTATAAGTTATAACATAATAGATGACGTTCTTGTTGTTGGCTCTCATATTTGACTTCTTGATTGACTGTGTACATTAACAAGTGATAGTTATCTGGCTGTCCATAGTTTAACTCAGAAATGTTTCCTTTTTTTACCGAAAAAACTAAAAATGGTAATTAAAGAATATTTTTATCTGTGAAATCATATATATAATCACATGTTTATCTTACACCCAACAAAATATAGTCCATTATACTTGTAAACGATTTTCAATTTATTCAACCAAATATAATTTGTCCAAGGAAAAATAACAACACCGTGTTATCACATATATAGGGGCGATATAATACTACAAAAAATTATTGATAAAAAGTCAATATAAAGAAAGATGAAAGATAGAAATAATTAATGTAATAACTATGGGAATTCATAATATTATAACTAAAGAATGTAAAAGAATGTGAATAATGTTTGAAATAATTAGTAATAACTTAGAGAATTTATAATGTTATAACTAAAGAATTAATGAGCAATAGATGAATTTCTAATAAATTTAATACTTACACAAATAAATAGGACTTTTAATAAATGTTACTATTTTTTAAATATGTATTTATTACACATTTGTGACATATATAAATACCTACCCATATATATATAAGAAAATGAATTATGTTCATTTAGGAGGAATCCAAATTTTAATCAAATCAACTTTTAAAGAAGGGATCAATTACCCTATTGTCATCAACCTTTCAGATGAAAGATTCATTAACGCCAGAGAAGGAAATCTTGGTATAGTTGAAGGCATCATTAAAGTCTGCATCTTTAAGTGAGATACAGTACTTGGGATAGTAGGTAAATAGAAGTTTGGTATAAGCTAAGTTTCCTTCAACTATATCAAGATTTCCTTCTCTGGTGTTAATGAATCTTTCATCTGAAAGGTTGATGACAATAGGGCAATTGATCCCTTCTTTAAAATTTGATTTGATTAAAATTTGGATTTCTCCTAAATGAACATAATTCATTTAGATCTTTGTTTAAGATGATTAAACCTATTTGGTATTTAGAAGAAAAAACCTTAGTAACTATACTAAAGGTAATCAACTTAATCAAAGATCTAAAAGATAAAATCATACAACTAATCATTCTAGAAAAATTCGAAGAAGAATTTTTAATACATGACTATTCAGAAATAGTAATAGATAACATGAATACATCTGATTATTATTTATCTGAATAAAATAACAGATAAAAACAAATGAGCTTAAAAGAAGCTATAGATATACTAAATTACCTAATAGAAAGTCATAAGCAGATTTAGCTTTAAGACTAAAATTAATAGAAATAGAAATAAAATCTATTAAAGAAAATATTCCTGGAAAAATTACAAATATAATAGAAAAATAGAAAAAATTGACAAAAGAATAAGTCAAAAATACATAAATGAACTCCTAGCGGACAAATTTGCTAGTAAAAATTCATATCAGAAGGGTAGTCTTGATGAAAGACTCATTCAAGAATTTTTGAAGAAACAAAAAAGTAATGAACTAGAACAATCTAGTAAAGAGACTCTATAAGAGAAAAACGAATTAGAACAAATAAAAATGGGAAAAAACCCTGAACAAGAAAATGAATGAACTAGACGAACTAGTTTATGCTTTAGAAGACCTCGACCTTTCAGATAAAAAATTAAAAGTTCTAACAAACAAAGGAGATAAAGGAGGACCCTAAGGAAACTTTGTTATAGGGGAAGGATCAAACACCTTAAAAGAAGAATTCAAACCAGAAAGTATAGAAAGAAACTTTGTACCTAAAGCAAAAAGAAGTAAAGACTTCATGAGTCAATATCATAATAGCAATAAATCTAAATGCATGCCAAACAGACTCCCAACAGGAGATGTAGGATCAACCCAATTTCTATACCTAGATTGTAAAAGAGAACCAGAGCTAGATTTAGATATATGGGCACAAAACATATTTTTTTTCTTCCTACTT
The DNA here is from genome assembly GCA_036250505.1 of Solanum acaule. Classification (NCBI taxonomy): domain Eukaryota; kingdom Viridiplantae; phylum Streptophyta; class Magnoliopsida; order Solanales; family Solanaceae; genus Solanum; species Solanum acaule. Next base: position 34,028 of record JAJOOR010006165.1, on the reverse strand, counting down.
GGAAAAGGAGTTAATTACACAGAAGAAGAAAAATATATCATTGCGATAAACACTTTCATCGGAAAAGTAAGCAATTGGCATACAGGATTATCAGATGATGCGAAAGGAATCATTAAAAATCAAACCATAGAAGGATTTAAAAAATCCATTCAAGAAGGAATAAGAAACCTTGTATAGTTCGTAGAAAATGAATTACTAGGTGGCGAAGGAAGTGCATCTCAAAATAGAGAAAAATTAAGAATAATAGCAAAAGAACAATTAGAAAAATTGCAAATATGCAAAATGAGTTATATTCAAGAATACACATGTGAATTCGAAGAATATTACTATAAAATATTTGATAGCAGTAAAGAAATGCTACCATACCTTGAAAAATATTTTCAAAAATTACCAGGCTTTTAGGCTAAATACTTTAGAGAAGAATATGAAAAGGAAATCATAGAAGGAGATACTCTTGGACAAAGAATATCTTTCATAAACAATAAGCTTGGACAACTTTGTATGGCTCATAACATACAAAGAAAAGCTATACAAATGCAGCAACCCAATGGGGATGTGATGATAAATCCTATAAAAAAAAAAGAATCAGAAAGGATTAATCAAAAGAAAAAATATTTCAAGAAAAGACTATGTACCAAAAAGACCGTATTATAGAAAGAAAAATAATTTTAAAAGAACAAAAACTGCAGATAAATGCAAATGCTACAACTGTGGAGAAGAAGGACACAAAAGTTACGAATGTAACAAAAATAGAGTAAAAATATCAAAAATTGATAGACAAGAAATTGATTCAGATCTAGAATCGGTAACATCAATAAGAAGCAATGACTTCTATGAAGAACTATATCAAGAATATTCAACTAGCACAGAAGAAGAGTCTGATTAAATGAATCAAGAAATACAAGAAAAAGAAAAGGACGATTAAGTACAAATTCTAAAAACTGAAGAAGATCAAAGGGGATACGCCCTAAAAGCAACATTCGATGGAGAATTATTAAAGAAAATCCAAGGATTACAACTTAATCTTAAAACCGAAGATAATATATTCAACATAATGCAAAGAATGTTTGCAAGTAATAAAATTTCCTATCACGAATACCAAGAGATAGAAAAGGTAATAGAAATCACCCAAACAACAGGAAGCCATAAGTTAAATCTTTTAACCAAACCAATGATCGAACAGATCCTAAGAAAAATTCCGAAGAGAAAAAGAAAGAAAATGAAATATGTTCATTTAGGAGGAATCCAAATTTTAATCAAATCAACTTTTAAAGAAGGGATCAATTGCCCTATTGTCATCAACCTTTCAGATGGAAATTTCATTAACGTCAGAGAAGGAAATCTTGGTATAGTTGAAGGCTTATACCAAACTTCTATTTACATACGATAGTAATGTATCTCACTTAAAAGAAATGACCTATTTAAAACAAGGTAACCATATCATGAGCATTTATTACCAAGCTCTATATACAGTTACAAACTCTAATTATGGCAGTGTCTACAAAAATAAAGTAATGATCGAAATAGATCAAGAATGTACAGGAATAGCAAGAATTGTTGAAGCAGAAATTCAACAAGCACAAATTCCAGAAGAATATGAAATTCATTTTGGAAAAACACAAGAAATAGGAAGTTCTAGTAACAATCCTAGACTTTCATTAGAATATGGGGAAAATTCCATAAGAAAAAGCTTGTCGTATAGATATTCCAAAAGAATTCTTGAAACATCCGACATTACAAAGATTGTAGGAAGAATCTTTAATGGAACATAATGGATAAAACAAGAAATCCTTATACAAACTGGTGCCACAGCCAACCATGTCAAAAGAATTATCTTAGAAGGTTTGTCAATATACGAAGGAACTCCCTATGCGTATAAAACCTTTAAAGGAAATAACTATAGTTGTATAAAAATGGTAGAATTACCAATACAATTAGATACAATCAAAATAACCGCCCCATGCTACATCACAAATCACGAAAGTGATCACAACCTAATCCTAAGAAACCTTTTCCTTAACAGTCTAAATGACCATAGTATAGGAAAGGAAGGAATACAACTAAGTTACAAAAACGAAACTTGTTTCATTCCAAGGGTATAAAAATGCCTAAAGAAACAGCTTTTAGGGTATCAGTTTTAATAGAAATAACCATCTATGATACTAAATTAACAACCTGTTGTCAAATAGATAACGGTTCAAAAGCGCTCCTAGCAAAATCCTTTTTAATTAAAGATTGGGATATCAACAAAAATAATATATCAATGATTGGCATTACAGGTGTTAAAGAACGACTGTCACAGTCAAAAGAAAATGTGAAATAATTCTAGGATCAAAAATTGTTTCTATAAACAAAATATTTGCATATGATAAACTAGAAACATATTTATTATTAGGAAAAGATTTTCTACAACAATTTCAAGATTATCATCAAACAATCTACATGATATGTCTAAAAACCCCTTGTGGACACTTTATTAAAGTCCCAAGAAAGCAATATCCTTATATTCTAGAAAGGGATAAAGGAAATTTCAAGAAAAAATTATTTAGAAAATATCTTGTAAATGTCTTAATCTGGAACAAATTAAAGAAAATTTACAACAATCTTATTGAGAAAATCCCTTAGAAAAGTGGGAAAGGAATCAGGAAAAAGCAATTTTAACCCTTAAAGATCCCAGTATCATCATTAGGGTAAAACCAATGCTTTACAATGAAGACGATAAAATTGAGTTCAAGATTCAACTCAAAGAATTAATTAACCTTGGGTTAATCAAAATAAGTAGAAGCCCTCATAGTATCCCAGCATTTATGGTAAGAAACCATGCTGAAATAAAAAAAGGAAAAGCTCGAATGGTCGTAAACTATAAAGAGCTAAACAAAAACTGTATTTTTGATGGGTATTTTATCCCTAATAAAAACAATATTATAAACCTTGCAAAAGGAAAAACCTATTTTTCAAAATTTGATTGCAAAAGTGGGTTTTGGCAAAATAAAATTAGCCGAAGATTCTATCCCATTAACAGCATTCAGTACACCCAATGGACATTATGAATGGATAGTAATGCCTTTTGGTTTAAAAAATGCCCCTCAAATCTTTCAAAGAAAAATGGATAAAATATTTTTCGAAAAGGAATTTTTAATTGTCTATATAGATGATATATTAATATGTTCTAACACATATCAGGAACATTTAACCCATCTGAAAATATTTTCAGAAATATGTTTTAAAAATGGCATTATTCTGAGCCAAAAGAAGGCAGAAATAAACAAAAATGAAATAGAATTCTTAGGAATGATTATATCAAAAAACGGGATAGAGCTACAAACTCACATCTCAAAAAGGATTGAAGAATTTCCTGATAAATTAACAACAAAGCAGGAAATACAGCGATTTCTAGGATGTCTCAATTACGTAGGAGAATTCATCCCAGATCTAGCAAAAAAAAGAAACATTTTACAAAAATTAATTAGAAAGTCTAATAGACTTGGATGGACTAATGAACACACTCAGTATGTAAAAGAATTAAAAAAGGAATGTTCTAAGTTACCAAAGCTTAGATTACCAGATGAAAATGATAATTTGGTATTACAAACAGATGCCTCAGATTATCATTGGGGAGCATTGTTACAAACATATTTAAATGAAATCTGTAGATACACTAGTGGTACCTTCAATGAAGCAGAAACAAGGTATTCCACAAATGAAAAAAATTATTAGCGATTGTCAGAGGGATTAGAAAATTTTCAAATTTTCTTTTACTTAAACAGTTTATTATTAGAATTGACAACACACAGGTATCAGGACTAATATCCAACAGACTTCCGTCAGAACCACAGTACATGAGATTACATAGATGGCAGGTTTTGTTATCATTTTATTCTTTTAAAATTGAGCATATTAAAGGAATAGATAACTCTCTTGCAGATTTTCTCTCAAGAAATGTCCAATATGGAAAATAGAACAAAAATTCTTGTTGACAGAATATTTGAAAGAATGCAACAAGTGGAACAGTCTATTGACGACAAAAGCCACAAATTGTTCAACATCAGAGATGAATTAGCCAGCTTGTCCGAACAAGCAAGAAAAATGCAGTACGAGATAAATCAACTCAGCATAGAGCAAGCTATAAACATGAATGAATTCTTGTTCTTATGCAAACACTTGGATACATGTCCAAAACGGAATTCCAATCCTAAAGGGAATTTCAATCCCAACAAAATGGCAGGAGATGTCCCATTAGTACCTGGTGCCAAAAACATCTTATTGGTAAGCACGGATATGCCTAATCCTGAGTCCAAGGACAAAGGTAAAAGCCGAGCAGAATCAAAAGAAGAAAAAAGCACAATCTCATCCAAAGATGAAAAACGTATCTCTGGGAAACCAGATAGTAATACTAACAAAGCCATTCCATCAGGAACAAAAGTTTTTTCCTCTTTTCAGGTAGGAAAACAACATCCAAAGGAAGAAGAATATCTGGCCTTCACAAGACAGATATACAATCTCCCAGGAGAAAGTAGAGAAACCTTCGGAGTTCTAGGAACCACTAGCCTGTTTCCAAGAATTTCGATATTTCCAAACGGATCACCGGACTTCACAGCTCAATTATTTGAAGTTGGATACCTAGATCGGGTTTATGCTAAACTAAATTTACAGGAAATATCCAAATTACCATCACAACTGGTGGAATCAGTAAGACAATATGTTGAAGGTGACGGAGTTTATTGCTGATTCTTTAGTATAGCCATGGAAAGTAAAGATTTACAATTATATTTCCCAACCAGTAATTATATTGCGGTAGAAAAATTAAAGGACTTCAATGTCAAAGCAACAGGTGTGGACAAGAAACTACCGCATCTAAATAAAAAATGGATCCAAACCAGAAGAGCCTTGGGAATTAAAGCCTTATATTTTATTCTCAAAAGATTCTATAATGAACATTACCAGGTCATAGACAAAAATTCAAATTGGATTTTAATGACAAAAGGGAAATCCAAATCTAAAATACTAAAGGAAAAGATCCTTGATTTCGAGCTTCATAAATTTGAAGCAACTGAAGAAACATGGAAACTTGCCTGCAAGTTTCTAGATCACAAACACTCAGACAAGGATGAGTCAGAATGAAGAAGACAGGACAACAGTGAAGATAGCAGTGATGTAGACAGTCAGAATAGACAAAAATAAAACGTAAGCACTTACGTCATGAAGAAAGAGACATAAAGAAGAATCTTATCTCTTCAAAAGCAAGACCCAGTTGGTCAAAAACCATCAACATCTTGTCAGAACATTATTGAAGGACGAGAAAAATAAATTATACAATTTTAGGGATTACCCTAGAAAAAGGAAAAATTGTAATGAAGTCCCTCCTTATATCTATAAAAGGAGAAGACTCAATGAAGAAAGGTAGACTACATTTTCTCAAAAACAACCATTAGAGAAAAAATGTTAGGTACCTTAGAAAAAAGAGAGTAACTCCTCCCATCTGGGAAAAGTACTTTTATATTATAGAGTGAACGTAAAATAGTGTGTAAGGTCACTCTTTATGTAATAATATTATGGAATAAAGAGTTTTTGTTTGAGTATATCTCTTGGAAAATTCATCAAAAAGCCATAAGTGAAGGTTGAGATCTTCAGCCCAACAGTGAACAACAATAATAGCCATCGAAAGACGTAAGGTCGTGGAAGGCGAAGGCTGTGTGGCACTGAGGGAGAACTGCTGAGGCGGTGACAAAGCTATTTGACGAACAAGAAGAGAGAGGTATACACACATAAACTCTATATTCTTTAACGTTATTATCATAAGGATTAACCATATACTTATTGTATGTTTTACTCTGAAATATAAAGTACTGAGTACCTACAGGGAATTAAAATATCATCATGTTTGTACTAATCAAACACAACACATCATTCATGCTAATAGCATAAAATGAAGCATATTCAATATCATTTACACTTAGTAAGAAAAAGAGCATGGAAACATCGCATAGCTCTATACAACCTGGACAAATCTATACAGGATTTAGAGAAGGCTTTTTTTTTATCGATAAGCCTAAAATCTATAAAATTGATCGTAGCAATCCATGAGATAAAAATGATAAGAATACAAGAGTATTTTGAATACAAAAATGCAAAAGGTATATTAAAAAGAAATGACCTTTATACAGCATAAACATAAAAAATGCTTAATCCATACAAATTCCGCATACCATTTGTTGTGTATTTTTCTTGTCATCTAACCAAATGTGCTTTCCACGTGTATTCCATGTTAATCTATTGAGATGTCATATAAACATGTGGAGAACAACTACATTTTATATTTTAGAACTATTTTTGTATATTAATTTTTTATTTTATAAGTTATAACATAATAGATGACATTCTTGTTGTTGGCTCTCATATTTGACTTCTTGATTGACTGTGTACATTCACCAGTGACAGTTATCTGATTGTCCATAGTTAACTCAGAAACGTTTCCTTTTTTTACCGAAAAAACTAAAAATGGTAATTAAAGAATATTTTTATCTGTGAAATCATATACATAATAACCTGGTTTATCTTACACCCAACAAAATATAGTTCATATACTTGTAAACGATTTTCAATTTATTCAACCAAGCATGATTCGTCCAAGGAAAAATAACAACACCGTGTTATCACATATATAGGGGTGGTATAATAATACAAAAAATTATTGATAAAAAGTCAATATAAAGAAAGATGAAAGATAGAAATAATTAATGTAATAACTATGAGAATTCATAATATTATAACTAAAGAATGTGAATAATGTTTGAAATAATTAGTAATAACTTAGAGAATTGATAATGTTATAACTAAAGAATTAATGTGCAATAGATGAATTTATAATAAATTTAATACTTACACAAATGAATAGGACTTTTAATAAATGTTACTATTTTTAAATATGTATTTATTCCACATTTGTGACATATATAAATACCTACACACACACACACACACACACACACACACACACACACACACACATATATATATATATATATATATCATAAAAATTAGCTATTAAATAAATAATAAAAATTAAAGTAATACAAACTTCTACTGGCGTTATTACAAGTCATATGAACTTTTCTTCTTTGAAAATACTAAAATATTAAGAAATAGTAAAATCGGTAAAACCAAAAGGTTAATGTTTATATAGTAATAACTATTTTGATGCAAATTTTCTGACAATCTAAATCACATAAGAAGCATTGATAAATAAAGACATTCTTTTGTCTTGAGCATCAAAATACAAATCGTGACATTTCTCTAACTCTTGAGAAGTTTAATAATTTTAGAAAAATATATTGAGAAGCATATATCTACATCACAAGAGAATGTTTTGACAAAAACAAATGAATTTTGACTACATCATGTTATCTTCATATATTGGAACATTACATACTAATGTATATACTAAGCAAAAAATTAATAATTGTATCATCAGAATTATTTTCCCTAAGTACTCGATGTTAAGAAATATACCCTCTTAGGATAAAATGACTTACTTAATCAGAATAGTGGTACCTTATATTCCGCTAAACTTCGAACTACTCAACGACAATAAATTACACGAAATTTCTTAAAATGCAAGAAAAAGAAGAGTAGAAGATTAAAATAAATTGTGGATGAAAAATTAGATGAAGCCCCTCTATTTATAGTCAACAAAGGGTAGTATGAACAAGTGTTTTTTGTGTCTTATCTGAAATGCCATGACTGTTTCGAGAAGTCACTACCCTTTGAAAAAGTCACAACTTATTGAAAAAGTCACAACTCTTTGGAAAAGTCACAACTCTTTGAAAAAAGCCACAACTTATCAGATAAGTCACAGCTCATCGGAAAAATCACAACTTATCAGATAAGTCATAACTCATCGGAAAGGTCACAACCTAAGTTAGGGATATTATAATAATTTAACATTCAAATTAGGAGTTAATGCCTTTAAGGTAATATAGATACAGATTATTCTTGATTTTTATATTTTTTTGGATATTTACAAAAAAAAAATTGATTTTTTTCTTGAAAACCATTATTTTCGATATTTTAAAGTCATTGGTGCAAGTTAAAAAAATGTTGAAGTGTTTATATTTTCTTGATTTTTATATTTTTCAGGCATTCACGAAAAAAAAATTGGTTTTTTTTAAACCATTATTTTCGATAATTTAAGTCACTGACGCAAGCCAAAATTTTTTTTAGGTGTTTTTGGTATTTTTTTTGTATTTTTCTTGATTTTTATATTTTTTGGACATTTACGAAAAAAATAAAATGTTGATTTTTTTTCAAAAAGCTATATTTTTTATTTTTTAAAGTCATTGGTGCGAGTCGAAAAAAATTAAGTTGTTTTTACATTTTAAAAATATTTTATGTTGGTTTATATATTTTTCGGTCATTTACGAATAAAAATTAAATTATATATTTTTTCGGATATTTACTAAATAAATTGATTTTTTTCTTTAAAAACCATTATTTTTGATATTTTAAAGTCATTGGTGCAAGTCAAAAAAATTGAAGTGTTTTTATATATTCTTTATATTTTTCTTGATTTTTATATTTTTCGGGCATTTACAAAAAATAATTTCATTTTTTTTTTAAACCATTATATTCGATATTTTAAAGTCAGTGGTGCAAGCCGAATATTTTTTGGAGGTGTGCTTTTATATTTTTCTTGATTTTTTTATTTTCCAGACATTTACGGAAATATAAAATTTTGCATTTTGTTAAAACCATTATTTTTGACATTTATGATCATCACGCATCGCGTCGCCCCTCGCAAGGTGTTGCACGGGGTGGAAGTTGGCCTCCTGTGCGCCTTGAGCATGCGGCTGGCCTAAATGTGAGTCTACGTCGACAAACGTCGCGGCAAGTGGTGGTTGAAACTCAACTCTCTCTGTTGTCGTGACTACAACTTGTCGCGAGTTTAATTTTCAATATTTTAAAGTCATTGAAGAAAGACAATTTTTTTTGGTGTTTTTAACATTTTTTTACATTTTTTCTTGATTTTGGTATGTTTCGGACATTTACGAAAAATCATTAAACTTTTATCATTTTTTGGACATTTACGAAAAACATCAAATTTTTTTTTTTTTGGTCATTTACGAAAAAATGAAAATTATCATTTTTGATATTTTAAAGTCATTGGTGCAGGTTAAAAACTTTTTTGATGTGTTTTTGTATTTTTATATATATTTTTCTTGAATTTAATAATTTTTCGACTATTTACAAAGAAAATAAAATTTTGATTTTTTTTAAAATCCATTTTTTTGGATAATTTAAGTAATTGACGCAAGCCAAAAGTTTTTATTAGGTGTTTTTAACTTTTTAATATTTTTCTTGATTTTTGCATTTTTTGGATATTTACGAAAAAAATAAAATTTTGTTTTTTTCAAACAATCTATATTTTGATATTTTAAAGTCATTGGTGCGAGTCGAAAAAAGTTTTAAGTTGTTTTTATATTTTTTAGATATTTTTGTTGATTTTTATATTTTTCGGTCATTTACGATTTTTTTAAAAAAAATGATTATCTTCGATATTTTAAAGTCATTGTTGCAAGTCAAAAAAATTTTTGAGGTGTTTTTATAAATTTTTCTTGATTTTTATATTTTATCGGATATTTACTAAGTATATAATTTTGACTTTTTTTTTAATTGAAAACCGTTATTTTTTATATTTAAAAGTCATTGGTGCAAGTTAAATGAAAATTTGATGTGTTTTTATATTTTCTTTATATTTTTCTTGATTTTTATATTTTTCAGGTATTTACTAAAAAAAAGAAAAAATTTACTTTGTTTTTAAAACCAATATTTTCAACATTTTAAATTCAATGGTGCAAGCCGAATATTTTTTGAGGTGTGTTTTGTATTTTTCTTGATTTTTTTTATCTTCTGGACACCTATGGAAAATATTAAATTTTGCATTTTGTTAAAACCATTAGTTTCAAAAAAATTGAGCGTCACGCATCGAGTCTCCCTTCGCAAGGTGTCTCATGGGCTGGAAGTTGGCCTCGCATGCGCCCTGAGCATGAGGCTAACCTAAAAGTTAGTCTACGTCAACAAACGTCGCGGCAAGTGGTGGTTAAAATTCAACTCTCTTTGTTGTGGCGCCTAAAACCCGTTGTGACTCCATTTTCGGACATTTACGAAAAAATAAAATTTTGAACTTCTTTAAATAAACCATTATTTTCCATATTTTAAAGTCATTGACGCAAGCCAATTTTATTTCTTTTTGGTGTTTTTGATATTTTTCAATACTTTTATTTATTTTAATATTTATTGGATATTTATGAAAAAATAATTTTTTTTTCTTTTTTTTGAACATTTACAAAAAAAATAATATTTTGATTTTTTTCGAAAACATAAATTTTAAAATTTTTAAAGTCATTGGTGCGAGTCGAATTTTTTATAAAGTTTTTAAATTTTTATTTTTTATTTTTTTGGTATTTATATTTTTAAATCATTTACGATTTTGTTTTGTTTGAAAACCATTATTTACGGTATTTTAATGTCATTGGTGCAAGTAAAAAAAATTGAGGTGTTTTTGTATTTTTATATATATATTTCTTAATTTTAATAATTTTTGGGATATTTACGAAAAAAAATTAAATTTTGATTTTTTTAAAACAATTATTTTTGATAATTTAAGTCATAGACGGAAACCATAAAAACCTTTTTAGGTGTCTTTTAAAAAAAATATTGCTCTTTATTTTCTATATTTTTCGGTTATTTACGGAAAAATTGAAATTTTGTTTTTTTCGGATATTTACCAAAAAAATCAATTTTCAAAGATCCACATTTATCATATTTTAAAGTCATTGGTGTGTGTTGAATTTTTTTTTAAGTTGTGTATTGATTTCTATATTTTTAGGGCTTTTATCAAAAAAGTAAATTTTAATTGTTTATGAAAACCATCATTTTCGATATTTCAAAGTAAGTGGTGCAAGCCAAAAAAAAATTGAGGTATGTTTTATGTTTTTCTTGATTTATTTTATTTTCCAGGAATTTATGAAAAAAGAATTTGCATTTTGATAAATCATTATTTTCGACATTTTTTAGCGTCACTCATCGCTTCCCCCCTCCCAAGGTGTCGTGTGAGGAGGAAGTTAGCTTCCTGTGCACCCTGAGCGCACGGCTGGCCTAGATGTGAGTCTACGTCAACAAACATCACGACAAGTGGTGGTTGAAACTCAACTCTCTTATATGTTGCGATTACAGCCGGTCGTGAGTCCATTTTTCGAATATTTACAAAAAAAAATGATTTTTTTGGAAAATAAATTTTTTTGATATTTTAAAGTCATTGGTGCAAGTAAAAAAATATTTTGAGGTGTTTTTTGTATTTTTGATATATTTTTCTTGATTTTAAAATTGTTTTCGATATTTATGAAAAATATAAAAAAATTATTTTATTCAAAACCATTATTTTCTATAATTTCAGTCATTGATGCAAGGCAAATTGTTTTTTTAGATGTTTCTGATATTCGTTTTTGATATTTTTCGAACATTTACACAAAAATAAAGTTTTATTTTTTTCAAAAAGCTAAATTTTCAATATTTTAAAGTCATTGGTGTGAGTCGAAATTTTTTTATGTTGTTTTATATTTTTTGACATATTTTTGTTGATTTTTACAATTTTCGTTCATTTACGAAAAAAATTTTGATTTTTTTTAAAACCATGATTTTCGATATTTTAAAGTCATTGATGCAAGCCAAAAATTTTTTTGAGGTGTGTTTCATATTTTTATATATTCTTTTTGGGATTTTTACAAAAAAAAATTGATTTTTTTCTTGAAAACAATTATATTCAATATTTTAAAGTCATTGGTGCAAATCAAAAAAAGTTTTGAAGTGTTTTTATATTTTAGTTATATTTTTCTTGATTTTTATATTTTTTAAGTATTTACGGTTTTTTTTTTATGTTTTTTGAAAACCATCGTTTTCAATATTTTAAAGTCACTGGTGCAAGCCGAATATTTTTTTGAGGTGTGTTTTTTATTTTTCTTAAATTTTTTAATTTCCGGACATTTATAGAAAAAAACAAAAATTTACATTTTGTTAAAACCATTATTTTTGACATTTTTTAGCGTCACACATCTTGTCGCCCCTCGCAAGGTGTCTGGCCTAAATGGTGGTTGAAACTCAACTCTCTTTGTTGTCGCGACTACAGCCCGTCATAAGTCCATTTCTTCGGACATTTATGAAAAAATAAAATATTGAATTTTTTAAACCCATTATTTTCGTTATTTTAAAGTCATTCACAGAAGCCAAAATATTTTTTTTTGGTGTTTTTGACATTTTAAAAATATTTTTCTGTCATTTCCTTATATTTTTTTTTGGATATTTACGAAAAAAATAAAATGTTGATTTTTTTGAAAATATACATTTTATAAATTTTGAAGTTATTGGTGCGAGTTGAAAAAAAATTTAAATTGTTTTTATATTTTTTTTAATATTTTGTTGATTTTTATACTTTTTGGTATTTTACAAAAATAATGATTTTTTGAAAATCATTATTTTAGATATTTTAATTTCATTGGTGCAAGTAAAATTGTTTTAAGTGTTTTTGTATTTTTATATATTTTTCTTGATTTTAATAATTTTTTGGATATTTACAAAAAAAATAAGATTTTGATTTTTTTTAAAATTAATTAATTTCGATAACTTAAGTCACTTACGGAAGTCAATTTTTTTTTTTTATGTGTATTTGATATTTTTTTTATATTTTTCTTGATTTTTATATTTTTCGGCCCTTTACGAAAAAAAATAGAAATTTTGATTATTTTTCGGACATTTTCAAACAAAATAATTTTATTTTTGGAAAAGCTACATTTTTGATATTTTGAATCATTGGTGGGAGTCGTAAAAAAATTTAAGTTGATTTTTAATTTTTTTCAGTCATTTACGAATTTTTTTTTATTGTTTTTTGAAAATCATTTTTGTCGATATTTTAAAGTGATTGGTGCAAGTCAAATTTTTTTTGAGGTGTTTTCATTTTTTTTCTTGATTTTCATATATTTTTCAAATATTTATAAAAAAATAAAATTTTGATTTTTTTCTTGAAAACCATTATTTTCGATATTTTAAAGTCATTGGTGCAAGTCAAAAATAAATTGAAGTGTTTTTATATTTGCTTTTTATTTTTCGTGCATTTAAAATCCATTATTTTTGACATTTATATTTTCCTTATATTTTTCTTGATTTTTTTATTTTCCAGACATTTACGTAATTTTTTTTTTTTTGCATTTTGTTAAAACCATTATTTTCGACATTTTTGAGCGTCACGCATCGTGTCGCCCCTTGTTAGGTGTCACACGGGGTGGAAGCTTGCTTACCTTGCACGCGACTGGACTAAATGTCAGTCAACATGGACAAACGTCGCGACAAGTGGTGGTTGAAACTCATATCTCTTTGTTGTAGAGGCTAGCCCTTCGCGAGTCCATTTTTTCGTACATTTATAAAAAAAAATAATTTTTTTTAAACTCATTATTTTCGATATTTTAAAGTCTACGATGCAAGTCTAATTTTTTTTGAGGTGTTTTCTTATTTTTATATATTTTTCTTGTTTATTATAATTTTTCAGATACTTACGAAAATAAAATAAAATTTTGATTTCTTTTCTTGAAATCATTACTTTCGATATTTTAAAGTCATTGGTACAAGTGAAGTTTTTTTTGAAGTGTTTTTATATTTTCTTTATATTTTTATTGATTTTTATATTTTTTAGGCATTGACGAAAAACATAATTTTTTTATTTTTTTTAAATCCATTATTTTCGATATTTTAAAGTCAGTGGCGCAAGCCGAATATTTTTTGAGGTGTGTTTTATATTTTTCTTGATCTTTTTTTTTTTTCGGACATTTACGTAAAAAATTGCATTTTATTAAAACCATTATTTTTGACATTTTTGAGCGTCACGCATCACGTCGCCTCTCGTTAGGAGTCACGCAAGCTGGAAGCTTGACTCCCGTGTGCCCGATTGACCTAAATGTGAGTCAACCTCGACAAACGTCGCGACAAGTGGTGGTTGAAAGTCAACTCTCTTTGTTATCGCGACTACATCCCGTCGTGAGTCCATTTATTTTGACATTTACGAAAAAAATAAAATTTTGATTTTTTTTGGTGTTTTTTATATTTTAAAAATATTTTTCTTGATTTTTATATTTTTCAGAACATTTATGAAATTTTTTTATTTTTTATTTTTTTGGACATTTACGAAAAATAATATTTTGATTTTTTTACGAAAATTTACATTTTAAAAATTGTAAAGTCATTGGTGCGAGTCGAATTTTTTTAAAGTTGTTTTTATATATTTTTGTTGATTTTTATTTTTTTCGATCATTTACGAAAAAATCAAAATTTTGAATTTTTTAAAAAAGACTATTATTTTCGATATTTTAAAGTCATTGGTGCAAGTAAAAAAAAATTTTGAGGTGTTTTTGTATTTTTTTTAATGTATTTTTCTTGATTTTAATAATTTTTTGGCTATTTAAGAAAAAAGAAAATTTCGATTTGTTTTTAAAACCACTAATTTCGATAATCTAAGTCATTGACACAAGCAAAAAAAATTTATGTGTTTTTGGTATAATTCTTTATTTAAATATTTCTTGACTTTTATATTTATTGGACATTTACGAAATTTTGATTTTTTTCGAAAAAGCTATATTTTTTATATTTTGAAGTTAGTGGTGCAAGTTGAAAAGTATTTTAAGTTGTTTTTATATTTTCTTAATATTTTTGTTGATTTTTTTATTTTCCAGACATTTATGGGAAAACTAAACTTTTTATTTTTTTTGTAAAACCAATATATTCAATATTTTAAAGTCATTGACGCAAGCCAAAATTTTTTGGTATTTTTTATAATTTTTTATATATTTTTCTTGATTTCAATAATTTTTTGGATATTTACGAAAAAATAAATATCTTGTTTTTATCATTCATTTACGAAAAAAAATAAATATCTTGTTCTTTATTGGTTATTTATGAAAAAAAATAAAATTTTGATTTTTTTCGAAATCATACATTTTAAAAATTTTAAAGTCATTGGTGCAAGACGAAAAAAATTAAGTTGTTTCTCTATATTTTTTTTTATTTTTACATTTTTCGGCAATTTACGAAAAAAAATTAAAATTTTAATTTTTTTGAAAATAATTATTTTTGATATTTTAAAGTCATTGGTGCAAGTAAAAAAATAAAATTTGGAGGTGCTTTTGTATTTTTTATATGTTTTTCTTGATTAAGCCAATTTTTTTTGGTATTTTTCATAATTTTTATATATTTTTCTGGATTTCAATAATTTTTCGGATAGTTACGAAAAAAATAAATATCTTGTTTTTTTCGGTTATTTACAAAAAAAATAAAATTTTGATTTTTTTCGAAAACATACATTTTAAAAATTTAACAGTCATTGGTGCGATACGAAAAAATTTGAGTTGTTTTTGTAATTTTTTTATATTTTTGTTGCTTTTTACATATTTTGGCTATTTACGAAAATAATAAAATTTTGATTTTTTTGAGAATAATTATTTTTGATATTTTAAAGTCATTGGTGCAAGTAAAATTTTTCTTGGAGGTGCTTTTGTATTTTTTATATATTTTTCTTGATTTTAATAATTTTTGGATATTTACTAAAATATAAAATTTTGATTTTTTTTCTTGAAAACCATTATTTTCGATATTTTAAAGTCCTTGGTGCAAGTCGAATTTTTTTTTGAAGTGTTTTTATATTTTCTTTATATTTTTCTTAATTTTTATATTTTTCGCACAATCAAGATTTTTTTTTTGTGAAAACCATTATTTTTTATATTTTATCGTCAGTGGTGCAAGCTGAATATTTTTTTGAGGTGTGTTTGATAATTTTCTTGATTTTTTAATTTTCTGGACATTTACGAGAAAAAGAAATTTTGCATTTTGTTAAAACCATTATTTTCAACATTTTTGAGCGTCACGTATCGCTTCACCCTTCCCAAGGTGTCGCGCGGGGTGGAAGGCTAGCCTCTGGCATGCCCTGAGCGCGCATCTGGCCAAAATGTGAGTCTACGTCGACATTTTGATTTTTTTTTAAAAATCATTATTTTTGATATTTTAAAGTTATTGGTGCAAGTAAAAAATATTTTTGAGATGTTTTCATATTTTTAATATATTTTTCTTGATTTTTATATTTTTTAGGACATTTACAAAAAAATTAAATTTTTTATTTTTTCTTGAAAACCATTATTTTCAATATTTTTAAAATCATTGGTACAACTCAAAAGATTTTTGAAGTGTTTTTATATCTTCTTTATATTTTCGGGCATTGAATTTTTTATTTTTTTTTAAAAACCATTATTTTTGATATTTTCTGTGATTGGAGTATTCAGATGTTGTTGCTATGGTTGATTCATGGCCATCTTTTCTTGGTTTTCTTTCTTTAGAATCTTGTAGAAAGAAATTTGTATAAAGACTTGGTCCATATTTGAGGGTTGCTTAGGGTTTTCTTTTATGGTGTTTTAGCTTTCGAGGTTTTAATTGTTTTTGTTTGTACCATTTTTATCCCCTTTTTATGTGATTGGAGTATTCCCCATCCCTTAATTGGGATCAGTTTGCATGTTGTTTCTATGGTTGATTCATGGTGGCTTTCTTGGTTTAGAATCTTGTATTTGTGTTAAGACTTAGTCCAGTTGAAACAGTAAAAATCTGAACGCCCCAGTTGTACCAGTTTAAGATTGATGTCTACATCTTGTTTTGAGAACATCTCTGTATTTTTGTTCTTATTAGGTTGACATGAAGTTAATTTATGATGCTTGTAGCTTTAATTTTAAAAATAGAATCAGTGGCTCACTCTAATATTTCAGTCAATGAAGCAACAATTGTCAGCAAAATATTTCTCGTTTTATAATTGATTGAATTAATGCTTTGCCTTTTTTATTTTTATTTTATTTTAAAAGACCCTTGGGTGGGTCAGGGGCTTAGCATCACCCCCAGGCCTTATCATAAATAAAAACCAAAGCAAAATACAAGGAGGGGGACATAAAACCTTACCTTCAGTCCTATGGTGGTTCAAGAGTCAACCTTCCTCCTAAGGATAGTCAACTCATCCCCGTACTATAAAGGAAACCTAATCTCTACGCACCTAGAAGAGAGGACTCTTCTCGATACAAAGTAACTAGGAAGTATAAATAAGGGAGACTCTCCCCTTACAAAGTAAGAAGAGAATAAAACCTAAGCCTATCCAAAAAGCTAAATCATGCTTTGCCTTTAATTGATATTTTCTCCCATAGGTTGATATATATATTTTATCATCTTTAGTTTCTGATTCTGATACTTCTCCTTTTCTTATTTTTATCTGATGTTGCGGTAAATGAAGAAATCCTACGAGGTAGAAGGCGGGCCAGGCTGTGGAAGTGGCAATTTTTGAGGAGGTTGTAGTTCTGGAATGACGACCTAACCACAAATACAATCAATAGGGATTACCGAGGTATCTCTTGAGGTAAAAGTGTGCGATAAAATTCGTGAGATAGTATCTGGTACAATTTTGAAAATAAATGTCTATTTTATGATTTTAGTGTGCAAAAGTTTGTATATTATGAGAGATTTGTGTTTCCTTTTGATGTCTATAATCTGGTGAAATGTTGATTTGGATTCTAGCAAAATTTTGTATTCTGCTAATACAAGTGGCTTTCACGAAGATGATTGTTAGTAATTTAAGAGATTTTGTCTTGAATTTTGATCTTGATTAATACAACTTAATATGTTAATACAAAAATATACACACTCTCAATGCAGAACTCGAAATCTTAGTTACTTATCTTCTTTTTAGACTGAGTACATGTATCTTGGCTATTTTAGATGTATATTGCATGTTGAGATTTGTATCGCAAAAGTGATGAAGTGACTGTAAATGATCTGATGTTGCATAGTACATTTTGATGTTCACTAAGAGAATTAAATTGGGAGACAAAAAGATAGGAAAAATTAAGGAACGGTTTTAACATTAGTTTATATTATGTGTTATAATCATGTTTGAGCATAAAAAAAAAGGTGCAGGAGGATGGGTTACTTATAGTGAAGATAAAGAACTTAATTGTGTTGGGGGGGGGGGATAAGAGAGGAATAGGGGAAGAGTTTATTTTTCCACAACAATGATGACACAAGGTCCTCATGATTACTAAGGGCCAATGAAGTAGTCAAACCACATCAAAAGAAAAAGAAAAGAGAGGAAGAGGTGTTGTTATGTAATGTTCTGTATCCTCTTTCTCTTTGTAAAAATAAGTTATATTATGGTACAATTAGATGTGACTTGAGTTTGTTTAAGATTGAGGTAACGCCAAAACAACTAAGTCTAACTTCAAACACCTGAATTTAGTACTTGACGGCTAATGGACTTGGTTGGTACTAAGAGCATAGTCATGCATGTGAATAGTGTTGAGCATACCTCTCCGTTTTTGAAAGGTTGAGCATGTTGTGAATGATTTTGTGATAACTCTTACAACTCTTTTTATGACTTTTGATTCGTTAGCGGTTAAAATGTTCAATGCTACTTGTATTTTGAAAAGGAAGTAAGATTTTGAACCATCTTGATTGATTTACATACCATGTGTGGTGAGTTGTTGAACAATGTCTTGTGTTTGCTTTTGTCACCAAGAACTTGCCCAGTTGGTCTTGAAATGTTGGTCTTGATTGAGTTTGGTTGGAGAAATGATCTTAGGCTTTCTTTGATGTTCTTGAAGTCCACTAGGCCTAAAAATTCCACCTTTGCACTAAATATATCCTTAGTTGTCCCCTTTGAGCCTAATCATTTTTATTGGCAACCACATTACAAGCCTTTTCTTGTTGAAAAAGTAACCCTCTTTTGAACCCTTCTCTCCTTGAACTTGAGGTTGTGAAAGTTGAGGCTAAAAGCTTAAGTTGGGGGTGTTATGGGCTAAAAGCCTAAGTTGTGAAAGTTGAGGCTAAAAACCCTTCTCTTTTCGTAGTTATTTTGGCTTGCTTTAGTTTAGAATTGGTGCTTTTAATGTGGTTTTTTTATATTTGCACGAAAATGAAATGGAGAGTTGATTTAGGAGATATTTGAAGAAATCAAGTGAACTTGAGGAAAAAAGAGGTCAAGAGCTGAAAATGCAATTTTGGGCAGGGAAAGTACCCTTCGTGAACGCGCTTGTTGGGTATTTTTATTGACGACGACTGCTTACTCTTTTAACTTATTTTGAGGGCAATTTGAGCATTATCAACTAGTTATGATTTTTGTAAAAATTTCTAAACATGTGTTTATATTACTTCCTAGTGATGCAAATCTCCAGCTTTTTTTTACTGTTGTGGTGAATGAACTAACTGAAATAGTTTGCTCAAATTGCACTGTTGCTCTTGGAGATTTGGCAGTTCATTTTCCTAATCTCTTATAGCCATGTACAGAGCTATGTATGCATGATTAAGAGATCCATCAGTTTCTATGCGGAAGAATGTTGTATTGGTTCTTTCTCAGATTATACTGAACGACATGATGAAGGTTTGGCTGGATTATCAAACATTTATACATACCTAATGATAGCATTCTCAAACATAGTTTGTTTTCTCTCTCTCTTTCTCTTATTCTATTGGTTGAATATAGGTGAAACTTTTAAGCTTAATGGTTTGTTGCCTTTTCTTTTCTTAAATTAATTTTCATTTTGTGTTTTAAATTTGTGCAGAGTCTCCCGCTGAGTTCTTTGCAGATAACAAAAACATTGCTGGTTTTGACAATGTGAGTTTCTTATATGTTTAGGATATCTTATAATTTTAAATTTTTTCTAGTGTTATAATCACACATTAGTTTGATGATTAAGGGTGTCTTCTAATTTTAACTTTTTTATAATGTTATACTCACACATTAGTTTGATGAATTAGGATGTCAATGAAGTAGTATTGCCTTATTGGCATTTGAGTGATATATTATCCGTTATTGAAGTTGTCAGTATCTAAGGTTCAATGTTAGCTGTAATGTGAGGTATGTACTGCATCGAAGCAAGGTGCATGTCATTTATACAAATGGAAAACTCTGCCTAGTCTAAATCCTCAACAGTTGCATTATTACTTATTTTTAACATTAAGTCAACTGTTGCTTACACTGACAGTTAATCATATAAAATCAATTCATGTTTTACTTCCATAAAAATATATTTTCCTCTATGTGACAACTTAGATCAAATCTGAACTAAGAAAAATAATGGAGATGTTCCAGGAGAAATAGCTTGATAGAGAAGTAGAGTACAAAAATGTAGAAACACCAAAGGATTAGTGGAAAGAAAAAATGAATGCAATCAAATGGTAATTGCAAAAATAGAGAAACAAAGTTGCATAGTCTCCATAGAACTATAAATGGAATTTTTAGTTTTTAAGAAAATATTGCTTTGTTAATTTATTTTGATAAAGTAACGTGAAGTTAATATTCCTCCTAGTTATTAGCCGTTATGTTGGAGAGCAGCAGCTAGTACCTCAAAATTAAATAAAATTTAGGTACCTTTAATAAAGAAAAGGTTGAAATATTAATCTCCATATGCCCCGTGGTTAGCATATAATCAGACTATTGATAACTCATCATTGAATCCTTATACCCCCCTCTTGAAGAGATGTTCCTATATTCATAATGAATAGAGTAGGTGGAAATTTTTTTTGGAACTGGTTACTTGTAGAGTAGGTGGATGATTTTAAGGTCACACATTGTTGCCATTAGCCAACAAAAGAGAATCGACCATATGAAGGGCATGCTGAAGGCATTAAATGAAATAGGCTCTTTCTTTTTTAATTGCTCAAGATTTTCATGAGGTGGAACTTACTTCAACAATGATACACTAAATGCGCTGTTAATCAAGTTAGTCTTTCCAAATTTTCAGCCTGGGAAATGTCTTTATTCGACCGTGAGAGAACATGTTGAGAATGCTTGATTCTGCTGAATCCATCTCTGAACTTCTAGTTATAAAGATAACCATGTAAGTGATTATTTTGTCTATTTTGGATAACTACTTCAATGAGCTAACATAGATCTATTAATGGGAACCTCTCTTCATAGCTTAGTGTTGTTTTTTGTTTTGCTTCTGTAGTGAAGAGATTGGAAGAAGTAAATTTAATCCCATGATTGGTTTGGGTGACCATGAACGTAGAGATGAAGCCCTATATGATGATTTTAAGATAGCAAAGGTTCGTGAGGTGTAAGCAGTGATTTACTCTCACTTAGATGGCATTGTGATTTATATTTTATGCTCACTGTTTGACATTTAGCAAATTTCATTAGAGAAATATTTTTCTAGAAAATTTCATTAGATGGCATTGTGATTTTCTAAATATTGTGTCTAGAAAAGACTTGCCAACGAAGCTCGAGTTCTAGAGATTCAAGAAAATAATGTTGCTCTTGGGAAGAAAGTAAAAGACCCTGCAGCTACAAAGGCAGTTAAGGGTAGGGAGGCATCATATTATAGGGTGACATGCAAGGTATGATCTGTTTCTCTTTGTTCTTTTGTATGTTGACTCTGCTCTTAGTATGCAAGACAAGAAAATTACATTTATGAATTAAATCAATTTGGCAAGTTAGTGGAAGATTACTGTACTTTGTTTCTAATATATGATAATGGAAGAGGAATGCCTCATGACGATACCCTAAATATGTTTGGACGAGGTTTGATGTGCTTGCCATTTCCAGTTATTTTACCCGTGGAAACTTTTGCATGTTCCTGCTTTTGTTATGTTCCAACTTCTTTCATTTTCTCTTGATCTTCAATTAGGAGGAACAAAGGTGTTTTAGACGTTTGATACATTCATTTCAACTTTCATCTCTATATTTGTTTATTTATTATATTCTTTTGTTATATTTCTCTTGTTTTTTTTTTATATTTTAATTATTATAAACTTTAAATATGGATACCGTTAAAAAAAGTAGTGGTAAAAAATGAATTTATGGAAAAAAAGGTGCTACTAGTAGGGGTGGGGGAGGAAGTAGTTCTCATTGCAGCCTAGATTTAAAACTAATACCGACGATTATACTCATGTTGTTGAAACTTTTTTTATTTCACGTCCCAATATTTTAGAATTTAATTCTGAATATTAAGTAGACCATGAGACCTAAGATGGTTTGATAATTTTGAGGAAGAGTTGGAGGAAGAAGTAGAAATAGAAAACCAAGACTTAGCTGACACCCTACTAGTCTGGCCATGAAATTACCTCAGTAAAATGATCCCCCTCTATTACTTGTGTTCGGCTTTATTGAAAACTCTTTGACCTCTAGGGGAGAACCGTTAGTGCGGTCATATACGTGTTAATTTCTCATATTAAGAAGTTGGGTATAAATACCTAAGGTGACCTTTGGGCTTTAGTTTGTTGGACTTCACAAAGGTTAGTATCGTGGAGGTTATTTATGCACCTTTATGTTGTTGATTATAGTCAATTTGTGGTGTTTCGTGTGCCTAAGTTTTGTTGGTTTTATTTCTTTCGTGGCATTGTTATGCAAATTTTATTATTGTTGAGGGGATTTGTTGTTTTTCGTGTTATTTATTATCAGGGGAAATGTATTTAAGGGCCTAATAGCTCTTGTAACATCTTTGTTGTGGCAGTAGCATGGAACTTGTGCCCAAAACCGTTTTAATGTGATTGGTTAATGTTGTACACAATTGAAAATGTTAAAAATGAGACAACTATAATGGGTGTCATGCAACCATTTGAACTAACAGTTTGCTTTGCCTCGATGCTGATTTTGCGGTTTGCGTCTTGGGTTATTTTTATCTTATAATCTCTTGACTATCGATCAGAGGGTCTATCAAAAACAACTTCTCTACCCCAAGATATGCGTATAATTTGCTTACACTATTCCCTTTTTAAACCTCAATTTTTGGGATTACATTGACTATGTTGTTGTTGTAGTGTAAATGCTCCTAAATTTGCGAATTGATTTGGTTGATTTATGACAGTTACACTTGTGGGCGTTGTTTGTTGAATGCTTTTTTATTACTAGTAGAATAAATTACTTGTTTAATAATATCTTCCATACTTGAATTCTATGATTGTTACTAGAGTCTGATTTTGATTTTGTAGTTTAAATGCTCGTGCTGTGACTTTTGTGTGCTATATAAGGATAGAGAATGTCTATATCCTTTGGCATCTTCATCTTTATATTGTGCAGAGAAGTTAAGGTGGTTCTTAACTAACTAAATAATTTCAATATCTTGCAGGAGAATGCACAAAAAAATGTTGAATAGTATCTTCCCATCCACGAGTGAAGACAGGAGGTCTTTGCACTTCTCTCAGGTATTCAAACAAGTAATTTTTTTGGGAATTTGAACTAAGGCTCTATGGTTGTCGGTATCCTTCCACCATGGAGCTCTCACTTGAAACTTACTGTTTAAATGTTGATCAATTTGCAAGTTATGGGTGTAGGATCGATGTTGAATTTTGACCGGTTCCTTAGCACACTTTAAGCATGTTCCTGAGACTACCAAGTACTGCAACATTATAGTAAGTTTTGGTTAGTTTCATCTTATGCTCAATTGATCATTTTTTCCTATCGAACTACTTCCTTATGACATTTGACTTCTCAATCTTTTCCCTGTTGATTATAGTAAACATGTAAATATTCTTTTTTCTTTGGTAGTCCCTCGTATTCTCTTTTGATATTTGGATTGTGAGGACATAGTCTCATTTTTAGTTGGGGGTGCCTCCCTTGTACTCATTTTGTTGATTTTTTTCTGCATACCGCGATTGTGCACCTGTCATTTTCTTTCATTGCTATGGATTGTTTTGCCCTTGTTAGGCTTTGATATTGTGGATGTTTCTGTTGTGGTCTATTTTAGTTTTTGATTTGTAGTTTGTAGCTTCTTTATTTTATTTTTTTGATAATAAAATTTGGATTGACGATGCCCGATGATGCATAGAGAGTGACGACTTTCTAAAGGTTAAATCGTCGATTGCTTGTGAATTTTAGTGACGTTGATTGTGGCGAAGTCTAAGTAACCGTTCCCGAATCGATGCATGAGGTTGCCTGATGATGGATTGGTTGACAACTTTCTTAAGGGAAAAATCATCATCTTTTTGGGAAGGTTTTGACTTGGCTGGTACTAAGAGCATAGTCATGCATATGAATAGTGTTGAGCATACCTCTCCATTTTTAAAAGGTTGAGCATATTATGAATGATTTTGTGACAACTCTTACCACTCTTTTTGTGACTTTTGATTCGTTAGCGGTAAAAATGTTCAATGCTACTTGTGTTTTAAAAAGGAAGTAAGATTTTGAACCATCTTGATTGATTTGCAGGCCATGTGTGGTGAGTTGTTGAATAATGCCATATGTTCATTTTTGTCACCTAGAACTTGCCCGGTTGGTCTTGAAATATTGGTCTTGATTGAGTTTGGTTGGAGAAATGATCTTAGGCTTTCTTTGATGTTCTTGAAGTCCAATTGTCCTAACTATCCCACCTTTGCACTAAATATATCCTTAGATGTCCCCTTTGAGAATAATCCTTTTTATTGGCAACCACATTACAAGCCTTTTCTTGTTGAAAAAGTAACCCTCTTTTGAACCCTTCCCTCCTTGAACTTGAGGTTGTGAAAGTTGAGGCTAAAAGCCTAAATTTAGGGTGTTATGGAAAATTCATTAAAGGGATGCTTTACCACATGAGGGTTCGATATAAAAAAAAAGGAAAAAAAAGAAGAAGAGAGAAATTGAGGGATGTATGGGAAGTCTTAAAGAAAGAAAAACCTTTGAAAAAGAAAGAAGGAAGGAAAATAATAAATGAGACTTGAATCCTCCAAAAGTTGAAAATGGTTGTATGTGGGGCATCTGGAGTGGAAATAAGAAAAAAAAAATGAAAAATAGTGTAAAATGTGCATGGGTTTGAAAAGTGGAGAAAGTTGGAAATGATGAGTTGTATAATGTTCAAGGAGGGTGTAGTCACTTAGACATAAATGATATCCTAACCTTTCCTAAGCCTATATTACAAGCATAACAAAGTCCTTTGAGATTTCTAACCAAATGGACTTGGGTCAATGTTGATTGAAAATATGGGCAAGCCTATGGTGTGACATTTGTGTGCATGAGATAACTCTTTGTGAGTGTAAGTGTTGCATCTTTATCCCTTGTCATGTTTATATGTGTGTGTGGTTTTGGGACACTTATTTCTTGTGAGGGCATGTATGTTGAAAAAGTGGTGATTTTGAAAATTCCTAATTGAGTCAAGTGAGCATGTGAAAGAGTTAATGAGTTGAGTCATTTCTTGAGTTTGAGTTATTGTCACTCTTAAATGATTCTTGGTTTTTGAAAATATTTCATGAGATGCGAGGATTTCTTTTGCAAAAAGTTTGCATGTGGACTATTTGTTAGTACCAACCGATGCCATTACCTTTGTGCTTAATTAAGAAAAAGAAATTGATTTGTGGTGTGTCTTGAAATATGAGCCTTTTGTGTTTTTGATTTTCTTTTAGTTAAGGACCAACAAAGTTTCTAAGCATGTGTTTATATTACTTCCTAGTGATGCAAATCTCCAGCTTCTTTTCACTGTTGTGGTGAATGCACTATCTGAAATAGTTTGATCAAATTGCACGCACTGTTGCTCTTGGAGATTTGGCAGTTCATTTTCCTAATCTCTTATAGCCATGGACAAAGCCATGTATTGATTAAGATCATCCATAAGTTTCTGTGCGAAAGAATGCTGAATTAGTTCTTTCTTAGATTATACTGAATGACATGATGAAGGTTTGGCTGGATTATCAAACATTTATACATACCTAAAGATAGCATTCTCAAACAAAGTTTGTTTTTTCTCTCTCTCTCTCTCTCTAATTCTATTAATTGAGTCTAGGTGAAACTTCTAACCTTAATGGTTTGTTGCCTTTTCTTTTCTTGGATTAATTTTCATTTTGTGTTTTAAATTTGTGTAGAGTCTCCCACTGAGTTCTTTGCAGTTAACAAAAACATTGCTGGTTTTGACAATGTGAGTTTCTTATATGTTTAGGATGTCTTATAATTTTAACTTTTTTATAATGTTATAATCACACATTAGTTTGATGATTAAGGATGTCAATGAAGTAATATTGCCTTGTTGGCATTGGAGTGATATATTATATGTTACTGAAGTTGTCAATATCTTAGGTGCAGTGTTAGCTGTAATGTGAGGTATGTACTGCACCGAAGCAAGGTGCATGTCATTTATACAAATGGAAACTCGACCAAATCTAAATCCTCAACAGTTGCATTATTACTTATTTTTAACATTAAGTCAATCGTTGCTTACAATGATTATTAATCATGTAAAATCAATTGATGTTTTACTTCCATAAAAAAATGCTTTCCTTAATGTAACTACTTAGATCTAATCTGAACTAAGAAAAATAATGGAGATTTTCCAGGAGAAATAGCTTGATAGAGAAGCAGAATACAAAATTACAAAAACACCAGGTAATCCTCTAGCAGTCCCTTCTGGGCCCTAGAATCCCTTTCCGGTGATCTTCCACTGCCGAAAACACATCCGCGCCTTCTTTCCCTTCTTTCTCCTCTTCTTTCTTTTTCTATTTCTTCTTATTCAAGCTTGTCTTCCCTTCTCTCTCTGTGCAACTATGGGGGATGATACAATTTTCTTTGTTGTTGGTTTCAAATTGTACGACATTACCAGGGTGGTATCCAGAGCCGAAACATGGTATGATTGGGTAGAGAGAGGCCGCAAGATGATGACGAGGATGAGTATTAGCTAGAAGATGATGGAATGGCTAGCCTACACCCTCAAGGAAGTTTCAAAAAGCCATGGAAATGTCAGGACCACTTTACCGAGCTTCAGGCTAGGAACTACAACAAATTTGGTCGGTATATTAGTATTATAAAGGTGCAGGACGAGAAAAGAGATGTCATCATCATACCTGAGGGGTCTTTAAACTCTAGATGGATGGACATAGCTACCAAAATATCAGTCTTCATAAATGCTAAGGCCCAACCAATAGGTAAAACATCACATAGGAAAACTGAGAAGGGTTTATTATATTCAAACATTGTCAGGAACAATAAATGGTCTACAAGGGAATTAAATGGTGCGAGGATTCAACAAAAAAGGAATTCACTCATTATATCAGATGCCATCTCAACAACTTAGAATGAGTCGCTAGCAAAGAGTGTAGTCGGATCCCTACTAGAGGAAATTCCAGGCATCACTTTATCAGAGATCCGACGATCGGTCGCAAGCCCATGGAGGCACAATCATGGAATTAATATCTTCGATTTGGGGGGAATCGATTTCTCTTGGAATTCCCCAATAGAACGGCTATTGATCACGTAGTAAGGGGGGGGGGGGACTGGTTCTGGAAATCTTACAAAATCAGCCTTCAATGGTGGTCACCAACCTCAAACCCCATTTTTGAGAGACCGAATCAAGTCTGGATAAGAGTAGTGGCACTCCCTCTCCATTTGTGGTCCCAAAAAGTTTTCCGTGAGATTGGAAATCTCTGTGGAGGCTGGATCCGTACGAAAGAAGAGACAAAATTACGCAATCACCTCAAATGGGTAAGGCTGAAGGTGCATGGAGATGGCGAGTTGATTCTGAGCACAGTGGAGTTGACCTACAGAGATTTGACATTCAAAGTGCAAATATGGGTGAAGACACTGGCTAGAGTGATCTCTGATGAACGGAGACAAATACCCGTTAATACCCAACGGTCTGAAGAAGTGTCCAGTCAAAAGGGGGAAGACAACATTTTAGGGTTTACAGAAGTGACTGGCCACGTGGGGTCCTCGTACAATCCATAAATTTCAAAATGGCAAGCTGACCCAGCACGTGATATCACATGTAAACCAAGGGCCCACCACTATATTCTTCCTAAGAAATCAATCTTAGTAAATAAGGGGGAAAAATTGGGCCCAGATATTCTGGCCCAATCCATTTCAAATGTGCTGCCTGTAGAAATTTCTTTCTCTCTTTTGTTGGACCCAATTGTGGTGGAATTAGAGGCTAACTTAATTACTCTTCCTCCACTACTCCGCATCAGGCAGAAGAACTCGTAATAGCGCATGGGTTATTTTTTAGAGAGGAAGAAATTTTGAAGGAGAAAAGAGGAGCAGGAACAACGATGGGGAATATTGTAGATACCTCTGGGATTCTCTGGTAGCAGGCCATCACATGCATACAAGGAAAAAACCCTCAAAGCACTAAAGTAGTCAGTACCAGTGTGACTCAATTTGAAGAAGCCGTGCCGCTAAATCAACTCAGCCCAGAAAAAGGGGATGATCCAGAATTTGATGTCCCTATCTGGATCCATTAGAACATAAACAAACTGGCCAAGGAATTTGGAGTGGACATCAAGAGGTGTAAAGATGAAGCTTTATCATTATTCATGAAGATTGACGGTATGAGGAAAATCAACAAAGATAATGGGGAAAACACCAGTAAAGCAACACTAATAATAAAAGGGTCTAAAGAATTGAAAAGCTTAGAGTGTGGAAGCAATTTCAGAAGCAACGACACAAGAAGCAAATAAGGATATACCGTTCCAAGTTTCCAATGACAGTGAAGATAATCACATGGAATGTGAGAGGCCTTAACCAGACAAACAAGAGGTGTGTTATCAAGAATCTAATTCATGAATGGAAAGCAGATGTGTATTGCTTCCAAGAAACTAAGATTGAGGGGAATATCAGTAACATTATAAAAGATTTGTGGGCTAATAGAGGAGTAAATTTTTGACAACTTGAAGCTAGTGGGACTAGAGGGGGTATTCTAATTCTATGGGATGGGAAATTCTGGGAGGGAGCTATCAACAGTGTAGGAGCCTATTCTATATCTTGCCAGTTTACATGCAAGAATCAAGAATTCACCTGGCTCCTTACCGGTGTCTATGCTCCTAACAATAGAGAAGAAAGAGAAGAAGTCTGGTGGGAGGTTAGATCAGCGAGAGGTCTGGTCAATGAGCCCTGGGTGGTTTGTGGAGACTTAAACACAGTTCGATATCCTTCGGAGAAGAAGAACTATGGCAGAATATCAAAAGCAATGAACAATTTTTCTAAATTCATTATGGACCTGAATATGTTGGACCCTCAACTAGCAGGTGGTAAATATACTTGAAGGAAAGGGGACAGGCATGATGTTGCGGCTATATAGATTCCTAGTATCTAATGAATAGGATGAAGGCTTCAAAAACATTAAGCAATCAGTTCTACCGAAAGTAACATCTGATCACACTCCGATTATGTTGCAATGTGGGAACTGGGAGCCTACGAAATCTTATTTCAAATTCAAAAATTGGTGGTTACACACAGAGGGTTTCTTGGAAAGGATCAAGAAGTGGTGGACTTCCATAACATGTGAAGGAAGACCTGATTTTATTCTAGCTTTCAAGCTAAAGGCTTTAAAAAACAAACTAAGGGACTGGAGGAAGTCTGCTCAGGAAATCTAGCCTTGCAAAAATAGAGTATACTCAGTCAACTTGCTGAACTTGAGGAAACACAGGATTAGAGAATTCTCAATGTGGAGGAGATACACTCAAAGGCTGAACTTCTCCTAGAGTTTGAGAACATTGCCAAGTATGAGGAGATATCATGGAGACAAAGGTCAAGGGTTAATTAGTTGAAGCAAGGTGACAATAACACTAAATTCTTCCATAGAACTGCCAATGCACACAAAAGGTATAACTCTATTGATGAGTTAAATATGAATGGGGAAGCTATCAAGAGTCCAGAAGTTATAAAGAAAGCGATAGTGGATTTCTATTGGGAATTGTACACTCAAACTGACCTGGAAACCCTCAGGCAATTGCAGGGGAGGACACAGAAATTCTGAAGAAGATAATCTTATGCTTCAAAAGGAATTCGAGGACCAAGAGATATGGGAGAGTGTAAAGATTTGTGCTGGAGACAAGGCACCTGGGACTGATGGTTATACCATGGCTTTCTTTACTCACTGTTGGGAAGTCATAGGAGGAGAAGTTATTAATTATGTTAAGAACTTCCATGAGAGATGTGTTTTGAGAAAAGCTTCAACTCAACTTATGCTTCCTTGATTCCTAAAAAGATAGGTGCAAAGAAACTTACTGACTTCAGACCAATTAGCCTAATTGGTAGTGTTTACAAGATCATTTCTAAGCTTCTTACTGAGAGACTCAAAAAGGTGATGCATAAACTAGTGGACACTCAACAATTGGCCTTCATTAGAGGTAGACAAATAATGGATGCCATCCTCATGGAAAATAAGTCTGTGGATTCTAGAACCAGAAGCAATGCTCCAGGAATTCTCTACAAGCTGGACATATAGAAGGCATATGATTAGCTAAATTGGCAGTTTTTGTGGGAAACTCTTGATAAAAGAGGTTTTGGTGGTAGATGGCAAAGATTGATGAAATTCTGCATTCAAATTGTCAAATACTCCGTTCTTATCAATGGCTCCCCTACAGGCTTCTTCTCTGCTCAAAGAGGCTTAAGGCAAGGTGACCCTCTATCACCTTTTCTATTCATCATTGCAATGGAAGGGCTAAGTGATATGCTGAAAACTGCTAGAGAGAACCTTTGGTTAAAGGGATTCAAAATTCAAATAGAGTGGGATGTGAGTTGGAGATCACCCATTTACAATACGCAGATGATACTCTCATATTTTGTGATGCCACTAAAGAACAACTTAGGATGCTGAGGGTGATTTTTATTCTCTTTGAAGTTGTATCAGGACTTCATATAAATTGGAACAAGAGCTTCTTATATCCAGTTAATGTAGTTTCTGACCTATCCTCTTTGGCTAGGACCCTTGGTGGAAGAATTAGTGACCTCCCTACTACTTATCTGGGGATGCCTCTGGGAGCTAACAACAAGTCTTTAGGTATTTAGAATGGGGTGATTGAAAAGTGTGAAAAAAGATTAGCGAATTGGAAGAGCCAATATCTTTCCCTAGGGGGAAGACTAACACTTATTAATAGTGCCTTGGATTCTATGCCTAGTTATATGATGTCCTTTATCCCTATCCCTGATGGAGTAATTAATAGATTGGATGCTCTAAGAAGGAACTTTCTATGGGAAGGCAACAACGAGACAAAAAATTTCACCTGGTTAAATGGGCAGCCTTGATTGTGAATAAACAAGTTGGAGGTCTAGGGGTGAGAAACTTGAAGACTCAGAACCAATGTCTACTAATGAAATGGCTCTGGAGACTAGCCTCCAATGAACAAGCTTTGTGGAAGGAGGTGATTCAGGCAAAATATGAAATGGAAGATCATTGGTCAACTAGCATGGTGACCAACACTTATGGAACTAGCCTTTGGAGAACCATAAGGAACCTATGGCCAAAACTTAGAGGGAATTGCAAAATCAAAATTGGAAATGGTGTGAAGGTCTCATTTTGGGAAGATAGCTGGCTGGAACAAGGTCCCTTAAAAACACTCTTCCCTGATGTGTTCATCCTCAACCAACAACAGAGGGCTACTGTGGCAGAGGTTTGGTCAAACCAAGGATGGAATCTGAGCTTTAGAAGACCTTTCAATGATTGGGAGATCCAGAGAGTAGTAGAATTCTACAGAACTCTGGAACAATTCAGAGGAGGAAACACTGCCCAAGACTGCCTGGAATGGAAGGATCACAAGCAAGGAAGATTCAGTGTCAAGGGGGTTACAAAAAGTTCAACCCTTTCAATAACCAGATTAATGGGTGGCCCTGGAAAATGATTTGGAAAGTCAAAATTCCCTATAAAGTGTCTTGTTTTACTTGGCTACTTGCTAAACATGTTGTTTTGACTCAGGAAAATCTCATGAAAAGGGGTATCCAATTGAGCCCTAGATGTTTCATATATGGGGAAAAGGCTGAGACTGTGACTCACCTGTTTCTTCACTATAGAATAACCAACCAGCTGTGGGACCTCTTCATTAATAAAAAAAGACTTAAGTGGGTGATGCCAAGGAGAGTAACTCAAACCCTGAAGATATGGAGTAGTTATGCCAACATCTCTGGACATAGGGAGAGATGGAAAATCATCCCAGCTTGTATTTGGTGGTCAACGTGGAAAGAAAGGAACCTTAGATGTCTTCAATACAAGAGCAACACTATTCAGAAGATGAAGATGAATTGTCTTGTGTTGTTTCATTTTTGGTGTAAACAGGAGTATATGGAAGATCTAGAATCCGTTAGGAATGTCTTAGATCCCTGTAATTTTTGTCATAGGATTGAAGATTTTCTGTTATACTCTCTTTAATCTGTAATTAGGAATTTGTAACATGTTGTGGCAATTTTTTGATTTTTTGGAAATAGAAATACAAATTGTTACCTTCTCAAAAAAAAAAAAGTGAATGCAATCAAAGGGTAATTGCAAAAATAGAGAAACAAAGTTGCATAGTCTCCATAGTATAAATGGAATTCGTAGTTTTTATGAAAATATTGTTTTGTTAATTTATTTTGATAAAGTAAAGTGAAGTTAATATTCCTCTTGGTTATTAGCCGTTATGTTGGAGAACAACAGCAAGTACCTCAAAATTAAATAAAATTTAGGTACCTTTAATAAAAAAAAAAGGTTGAGAAATTAATCTCCATGTGCCCCATGGTTAGCATATAATCAGACTATTGATAAATCATCATTGAATCCTTATACCCCCTCTTGAAGAGATGTTCCTATATTCATAATGATAGTAGAATAGGTGGAGTTTTTTTCTGGAGCTGGTTACTTGTAGAGTAGGTGGATTTTAAGGTCACGCATTGTTGCCATTAGCCAACAAAAGAATATCGACCACATTGAAGGGCATGTTGAAGGCATTATATGAAATAGGCTCTTCCCTATTTTTAATAACTCAAGATTTTCATGAGGTGGAACCTACTTCAACAATGATACACTAAATGCGATGTTAATCAAGTTAGTCTTTCCAAATTTTCAGCCTGGGAAATGTCTTTATACTACTGTGAGAGAACTTGTTGAGAATGCACTTGATTTTGCTGAATCCATCTCTGAACTTCCAGTTGTAGAGATAACCATGTAAGTGATTATTTTGTCTATTTTTGGTAACTACTTCAATGAGCTAACATAGATCTATTTAATTGGAACCTCTCTTCATAGCTTAGTGTTGTTTTTTGTTTTGCTTCTGTAGTGAAGAGATTGGCAGAAGTAAATTTAATCCCATGAACGTAGAGATGATGCCCTATATGATGATTTTAAGACAGAAAAGGCTCGTGAGGTGTCTAAGCAGTGATTTGCTTTTACTTAGATGGCATTGTGATTTATATTTTATGCTCACTGTTTGACATTTAGCAAATTTCATTTGTGAAATATTTTTATAGAAAATTTCATTAGATGGCATTGGGATTTTTCTAAATACTGTGTCTAGAAAAGACATGCTAATGAAGGCCGGGGTTTATAGATTCAAGCAAAGAGTGTTGCTCTTAGGAAGAAAGTAAAAGACCCTGCAGCTACAAAGGCAGTAAAGGGTAGGGAGGCATCATATTATAGGGTGACATGCAAGGTATGATCTGTTTCTCTTTGTTCTTCTAAATGCTGACCCTACTCTAAGTATGCAAGACAAGAAAATTACATTTTTGAATTAAATTAATTTGGCAAGTTAGTGGAAGATATTTTCTTCCCTAAAATACTTTAATTACTATACTTTGTTTCTAATATAGGATAATGGAAGAGGAATGCCTCATGATGATATCCTGAATATGTTTGGACGAGGTTTGATGTGCTTGCCATTTCTAGTTATTTTACCCGTGGAAACTTTTGCATGTTCCTGCTTTTGTTATGTTCTAACTTCTTTCATTTTCTCTTGAGCTTCTATTAAGAGGAACAAAGGTGTTTTAGACATCTTATACATTCGTTTCAACTTTCATCTCTATATTTATTTATTTATTATATTTTTTGTTATATTTATCTTGTTTTTTATATACTTTAATTACTATACTTTGTTTCTAATATAGGATAATGGAAGAGGAATGCCTCATGATGATATCCTGAATATGTTTGGACGAGGTTTGATGTGCTTGCCATTTCTAGTTATTTTACCCGTGGAAACTTTTGCATGTTCCTGCTTTTGTTATGTTCTAACTTCTTTCATTTTCTCTTGAGCTTCTATTAAGAGGAACAAAGGTG
>JAJOOR010006164.1:0-38997 GCA_036250505.1 Solanum acaule | reverse complement strand
CGATCGACACTCGCTCGCAAGTTTTAAGAAGTGGTAAGCGCAAGGACAGGTTAATTCAGAAAGGGGAAGAGGAGCTTTCGGAGTGGAGCACTCCTCTTTGTTCTGTTCCTTTCTAATAAAAGCTTGGTACGTGTTCTGAGCGAGCCTTCACGCGAGGTGAACTGAGAGCTCCGTGACTGGTTCAAGGGAAGGTCAACCAATGATTGATAGGCCATTCCCTCCCTATCCGTCTCTTGATCCCTCATTCCACTAATCCGAACTTCGATAGGTGAGAGGTGTAAGCACCGCGAGGTGTGAAGAGATCTCGTACTAAACGAAACGACTTTCCAAACCTGACAGCGAGAGGAGAGGAGAGACCATTTTCATGAGAGAGGGACGAGCAAGTGACAGATTGGGAAAAAAAACACCGTCTTGGTGCCAGCTTTCGTAAAATTCTTTTATGAGGAATAGTACCTTGTGAGGGTGGTCTTTTTTGATGCGTCTGTAATAGCCTATGTGTCCCAAAAAAGAACGTGCTACATCAAGCGGAACTAGTGGGATTGATATAAACCACCCGATGTATAAGGAATTTATGGATTTTATGAAATCCAAGAAAGAGTCAGATAATAATCCACCCTCATACTCTTCAATATTAATAGATGATGAAAATATAGAAGTTTTTGATATGAATGACAAAAAGGAAGTTATACTTCTTTTAGAAGAAAATGATCTCAAATGGAAAAATGAGCCATGACAGATAATGGCTAGGTATCTGGACACAGTAGCTTATACTACTACTGTGTACAAATACAGAATGCACTATGAGATAATACTTTTAGGAATATGATTCTTTTCAATATTATGATCTTCTTCTTTTGAATTACTTATTTTATCAATGATTTGAGCTGACATCGTAAGATGTCTCGCCCGAATGAATTAGTTGGTACTAGAAATGTTAGAAAAAGTGAACGAAAGGAGTAATAAGAAGTGAAAAGGAAATCAGGATATTGGCAGATTCAGATAGCTGAGAA
The DNA here is from genome assembly GCA_036250505.1 of Solanum acaule. Lineage (NCBI taxonomy): Eukaryota > Viridiplantae > Streptophyta > Magnoliopsida > Solanales > Solanaceae > Solanum > Solanum acaule. Next base: position 37,987 of record JAJOOR010006164.1, on the reverse strand, counting down.
AACCCCGACAATTACTTTTATAGTAGCTGCGAGCCTAAGATCAAAGGCAGTTCCAAAAAGGAGTTCCCTATTTCCAGCTTGAAAAAGTAAAGTCTCAGTGGAATGTCAAGCCTGTCTGTTTATGAATCCTCTGTTCATGAATCGGATGTGCGATGGGACCCCTTCCTTGATGAGGATTGCTAAAATCTTTCTTTTTTAATTATTCAAGAAAATTATTATGCAAAATGGTTTGGTTTTATCCCAGCCAAAGATGGCTTTGTTCAAAACTAATGTCAGATTCCTTGGTCATAATATTGAGAGAGGTAATATTAGCCCTATTAATAGAAGTATTGAATTTGCTTCAAAGTTTCCTGATATTATTACTAATAAGACTCAGTTACAAAGGTTTCTTGGAAGTCTTAACTATGTTGCTCGCAATTTGGTTTTGAAGATCTTGTTTCATTCAAGGTACTATTTCTCATCGTTATTTATTAAGAAGAGCTGAAGAAGGTAAAGGAGACTCTTCTAAAAGGAGGAAGAAGTATCGACAGAATTATAATAAAATAGATACGGGGCCTCCTCAAGGTCATTCGGAACCACTTTAAGGCTGTTTATTGACCATAGCAACGCAATGTTCAGTGGTGGGGCAAAGCACGACGCTTGTATTGCTCTCCCACAACCCCGTTTTCACGGTTTAGGCTGCTCCCATTTCGCTCGCCGCTACTACGGGAATCGCTTTTGCTTTCTTTTCCTCTGGCTACTAAGATGTTTCAGTTCGCGTTGGCAAAAGCGGTTTTCGCCCTCTAGCCATCAGTTGCCGGATTAGCCTTCGGACTTTCCTTACCCGCCTTTATTGAGAAAGAAGAGATCTAAAGGTTGGACATCCATCGCTGCCGTGATGACGCGGTTGAGTGTTCATTCCATCCAACACCCGGCCGATCAAACCTATCCTTGGGTTCGATCCAGCAAGTGATTCCCTCCCCGAAAATTGAATATTACCTCAGCTCAAAGGTTGTTTACTCAGATATTTCTTATCAAAGCGAGGGATTCGTTTCAGGCGAAATCAAATCAGAAGCTATTTCCGAATAATAATAATAATAATAATAATAATAATAATAATAATAATAATAATAATAATAATAATAATAATAATAATAATAATAATAATAATAATCATAATGATGATGATGATGATGAATATTCAAATTGCCTATTTTTCCCCACTCACAGACACGACAAGTTTGACTATATATTTACTTGACCACTTAGACCCGTCAACGCTAATAAATTGGCTCATAATAATAATTATTATTATTATGAGCCAACTCATTAGCGTTGGCAAGTATATGTGGTCAAGTAAATATAAAGTCAAACTTGTCGTGTCTGTGAGTGAGGGAAAAAATGGCAATTTGAATTTATTACTGTCCTATCCCAACATCCTTGAAATCTTGGTATAGATTACCCTCTTGAAACTGAAAATAAAAGAATATATTCGATGATTCTATATACGTTTTTGTTCTACTGATCTGAAATTTTTTGGAGAGAAAAATGGGCGGTGTTTGGTCAAGCGGGAATAGAGCAAATGAGAGCAGGTTAGGGTTAATCAAAAAGCCAAAGGAATTATGTTTCTCTATTTCTACACCACGAATTAACAAGGTACCCTCTATGGCTTTTGTTAAACCATTTACTGGAAAAGAAATCTCATAACGCCCAATTATATCTTCTATACACTTGACAAAATAGGTATTCTATTTTAAGTTACATTAATTTAACTTGTATACTTAAGGTCATTACATTTTTAGATCTGACTTTGAGGCCTTATTAGTTCTTTGGATCATAAATAAAGCTTACTTGTATTTGTTTAAATGTTATATAAGAAGTCAAATCCTTTTTTTTGGGGTGGGGGGGAGGGGAGGAGGGGGGACAAATAAATTTTAGAATATATTTTTTGGCTCTCGGTTTGTTTGTTTTACATGGGGGAAGGAGGAGAAAAGAAATTTAAGAAAATGAATGATTTAGGATATTAAGAATGGAGTTCTTGAAGTGTCAGCACAATCACACACTCAGAAATGACATTGGTAAGCCCGGTAGGATTCATGTGTTTACAAGATACATTTTTGTGTCTATGTCATCAGTGTCATAACTCACTTGTCAAGTTTAAAGGTTTTTTTTAGGTATTTATCCCAAAAAGAAAGAAAAAGATATCATAGATGAGAATTGGTAGTAGACAAAGGCAATAAACAATAATGAAACTGTTAGTAGGATCGAAGTGATGGTAACTTCTGATTAAAATTTTAATATGGAGGATAATTATGGGAAAAATAAAAAGAAATGAAAAGAATAATATTAAACAAGACAAAGGTGCACTATGGATTTCAGGAGGTTTTGCACTGCCTCAAATGTTGTGCCAGAGACAGCTCCAGGACCTGATGGTTTCACTATGGATTTCATCCTCAACTGTTGGGAGATAATGAAACAAGACATCACGGTGCATTTAGAAATTTTCATGAACAGGAGATATTTGAAAAGAGCTTTAATGCAACTTTTATAGCTCTAATCCCAAAGAAGAAAAGAGCTAAGGAATTGAGAGACTTCAAGCCTATAAGTATGATAGGCAGTATCTATAAACTGTTTTCAAAGGTACTAACTGATAGATTGAAAAAGGTGATGGCAAAATTAATAGATTCCCAGCAAATGGCTTTTATCAAGGGGAGACAAATTATGGATGCTGTCTTGGTGGCTAATGAAGTTGTAGATTCTAGAATCAAACAGAACAAACTTGGTATTCTATGCAAGCTTGATATAGAAAAAGCATATGATCATGTCAATTGGAGGTTCTTATTGGATATCCTGAAGAGGATGGGCTTTGGTATTAACGAAGTCAATGATATGGAGTTCCTGGCCTCGATATTGGGAGGAGAAGTAGGGTCCTTCCCATTTGTATATCTTGGTATGCCTTTAGGGGCTAATTCAAAGTCCAAGGAAATTTGGAATGGTGTCATTGAAAAGTGCGACAAGAAACTTTCCAGATGGAAGTCTCAATACTTGTCACTAGGTGGAAGAGTCATACTCATCAACTCTGTGTTAGATGCCCTCCCCTCTTACATGATGTCCTTATTTCCAATCCCAGCAAGTGTTATTAAAATACTTGACAACATTAGAAGATCCTTCTTGTGGCAAGGAAATAAGGAGAAGAAAGATTTCTACTTGGTGAAATGGAAGGCTTTAACAGTGAGTTAGAAGAGGGGGGGATGGGACTGGGACTCAAGGATCTGAAGTTTCAGAATAAGGCTTTAAAAATAAAATGGCTTTGGAGATACACACAAGAAGAGCAAATGTTATGGGTAAGGGCTATTAAGGCAAAGTACAAGGAAGAGGACAGATGGATGACAAAGGAGATCAACACTCCTTATGGGGTTAGTTTATGGAGATCTATTAGGGTCTTATGGCCTTTGCTGAAAAACAGAAGCACCATTAAAGTTGCAGATGGTAGTAAAACTGTTTTCTGGAAGGATGAATGGCTAGGGACCGAGAGTTTACAAGAGAAATTCCTTGACATCTACAATCTTGTACATCATCAACATAATACAGTGGCAGAACAGTGGTCAAACGAAGGTTGGGATATTACCTTCAGAAGAATGCCTAATGACTGGGAGGTGAGTAGGGTGATTGCTTTCTTCAATCTGCTGGGAACTTTTGGAGGTTTAAAAGAAGGGGCTGACAGATTATGGTGGAATGGACACAACAGTGGTGCTTACAAAGTGAATGCAACTTACAAACGTATGAACCAAACCAATCATCAAATGGTAGAATTGCCTTGGAAGCACATTTGGAAGGCTAAGATACCATATAAGGTTTCATGTTTTGTCTGGCTTTTGGCAAGAGAAGCAGTTCTTATTCAAGATAACTTGATGAAAAGAGGGATTACCATCTGTCCCAGATGCTGCCTATGTGGGGAAACTACATAAACAGTGAATCACCTTGTCCTCCACTGCAAAATAACTGGTCAAGTATGGAGGATGTTCCTGGCACTCAGAAGTATCACATGGATAAAGCCTGGAAAGATTTCTGAAACTCTAGCATGTTGGGAAGAAGCAGGTTTGGAAGTCAGAGATAGAGGAAGATGGAGAATGGTTCCAGCTTGTATATGGTGGACAATATGGAAAGAGAGGAATTCTAGATGTTTTGAAATAGGAGCAACTCTATCCAACAAATGAAGATGAATTATTTTGCTCTTTAGTTTTTGGTGTAGACAGTGTCACTCGGTAGAAACTGTGGAAATTCTAGATGTATTAAGCTCCCTATAGAAGACTAGAATAGCCCCAGTTTCTTAAGAGTCTTTTGATGTAAATAGAGTGCAAGTATAACCAATGTACTGTATGATCTTAATTATTGATAGAAATACACAAAGTTACCAATTTCAAAAAAAAAATATTTGCTGGTATTGAAATTAAGGTTCACTTGAGCACTAGTGGGACAAGATTGATTGGAAATCATTAGGATTAAGCTGTATGTCATAAACATAAGTAACAACATCGATGGTTAAGCATCTGATAAGCTCATTTGACAAATGGAAGTTGAAGTATTGAAGAACCATGTGGGTGTATCCCAGAGTCTAGTTCAATATAACAATGACTTTGGAAAATATCCATATGGGTGGGTTTGGCACCTATTTTCTCTTTCTCTGTTGATGGCTAGTGTGATATTTGAACAACCATCATCATGTTATTGGTTTTGTCTTTTGATTCATATGGATTCTCTCGCACACGATAACAAGACATAATTTTTCTATTATAGGCCCCCACCTGTTTTCTTGGAAAAGCCAGTACAGTTGGCCTAGAAAAGGCAGTAGAAGTTTTAGATACACTTGGCAACAGCATGAGAAATTTGAATTCTCGAGGCTTCATGACTGGAATGGCATCTCGACAAGACAAAATATCTATTCTAGCATTTGAAATTGCAAACAACATCACCAAAGCTGCAAATTTATTGCAATCTCTTTCTGAAGAAAATGTCGAGTATTTAAACAAGGAACTTCTTCCTTCAAAAGGTGTGCAACAGTTGGTTTCTACTAATATGAAGGATCTGCTTACTATAGTTGCTCATGACAAAAGGGAGGATTTTGCTGTTTTCTGTCGTGAAGTCATCAGATTTGGAGATATGTGTAAAGACCCACAATGGCACAATCTAGGTCGCTATTTTTCCAAGTAAGTTGAATTGTTTTATTAAAACTGTTGCAATTTTATGTCAATAAATATGTTTATGAGAACATGTAATCATTTTCCAGGTTGGACATGGACACTGTTACTCATAAACAGCTAAGAACAGAGGCTGAAATGACAATGCAGGAGCTGATAACTCTGGCACAACATACTTCTGTAATGCTTTGTTTTGTTTTGAGATGCCTTTACCTTTCTACATGTTTTTGTGCTTTAACATACTAGTGTCTGCGCACGTGCTTTCCACGTGTACCTCATATCTATTATACAACATATTCATTATATTATGACTTTATCGTTGAAAACCTTTAATATAAGATCAACTTGGACATTGTTTTTTTATCTCAAATGACCAATTGTGACAACTTAAACATCAGGGCTACTAATGTGCCAATGATTCAATCTTCTCGATAAAATCAATTCATAAATAAAAAAATATAGTGCTAAAACTTTTGAATGTAAAGAAAGAGTAAACGAAAGTTGCAGGCTGATCATTCTACATTATGATTACTTAGGAAAAAAATATACAGTAGAAAACTTATTTGACTGAAATGTTTAACTATATTGTCCACATGTAATAAAAAACCAAGTAGACAACAGAAAATTTTGAGTTTTTCATTCAATATTTCCTATTCTGGAAGGAGACCGAGACATCCAATTAAAAAGCTTCCTGCATGAAATATCTATTGCACAACTTCTATTATTTGCTATAGCTTGAACCTCGAAGAAAAGAGTGAACTATAGAAGTCTTATACTCCTGTGTGTAGTGAAGTTGTTCTTATGTTTTCCATCTTTGCTCAACTTTTTTTTCTTTTTTTTTTTTAACTTTCTTCCTCCTTTTCATCTCAACTTGGAATTTGATGAAAGGTAAGTTCCTAATTTGTAGCGGTGAGTGATAACTTTTCCAATGTAATTTGGAATTATCAAGATGAATTTAGTGTGATGCTAAGTAAGAACACCATTGGATGTTGAGAGCAATAACAATTGACATCCATCATCCCTAACCTTCTCCCTTAATTCGTTCCCCATTAGTAAGGATTGGTTTGGTAGATGAATGGTCTTGTAAACTAATGGAATGAAAAGTAATCATCATGGAATACAAAACAACAAACAATTAAGGCTGCTTAATTAAGATAAGAAAACCCACAAATTGATGGAATACAAGTAATTACTTAATAATTTAATGGGGGTAATTTTATTGTTAGGAGAGGATAAATTGGTCATTCAATATCTAAAGGGTATTTTTTAAATCCAAATTTCAACTTAAGATGGTCCCACTTTTAGTATAGTATGATATGATGATTATCAAGAGCTCTTTCTTTCAATCAATAGTTTTCTTCATATGCGTGGATGCCCTAGTGAGGAGGTGTGAGATGTTAGATATAGTAGGTACGAGGAGAGGTAGAGTTAGGCTAGATAAATGTTGGGGAGAAATGATTAATTAGACAGGACACGGTGCACCTTCAAATTACCGAGTACATGACCTTAGATAAGAGAATGTGAAGTACGTGTATTAGGGTAGAAGGTTAGTAGATAGTGGAGTGTGGTCTTGTGTTTTGATATTGCAACTAGCCTGTTGCATGAAAACTAGTTATAAAATCTGCCAACTTTAGTTTGAGCTTATTTTATTGTTATTTCTTCAACAAAAGCAATTCTCTTTCGTGTGGACCTTCCTTAAATGACATTGAACCTTCTATAATAGTTTGTAGTACTGAACAAGCGGAGTGGGTCATTGGTATGGGAATTGATACGGTTAAATGTGCGGGGGTCATGCAAATACATAGGCTCATACCTTCTCTTTTGGATTAATGGGGTGGGTTAGAAGGCACTTATGTTTGTTATTAATTTACTTGTCAAGATTTTATTTACTTGTTATGGTATTTTGTTGATCGATGGAATTATAAAATCTGTAGACAAGTATGCTGGAGTGGTATAAAGTAAATCACCCAGAGGAAATTCATTGACATTTATTAGTGTTAAATGACATTTTCTCTACAAGGATTGATATGGTTCACATCATTAGTTTCTCTTCTATATGCAAAGATGACGGTGTGACTCCTCATTTCTTTTTCAGGAACTGTATCATGAGCTTCATGCGCTGGATAAATTTGAAAAGGATTATCAAAGAAAAATTGAGGCATTAATTTTTTTAAAACTGTCTCTCGAAGGTACAATTTTACTTCAATTGTCTGTGATACTGTCTTACTCCTTAGCTATGCCTCTGGAGGAGAGGGGGTTGAATGAAATTTGGTGGAAGAAAATAATTGGATCTCATGTTGCCTTAAAATCTAATTCGTAGTTTCTTCTGAAGATTAACTTTTACAAGGAAAATTTGCAATAGAAAGTAGCAATATTTATTCAGTGTACAACTTGATTTCATCAGTTTGGTACGAATTTAACGCTTCTATTGCATCTAAGTAGAAGTTTCCAGGTAAGGTTACGCCTTGAATAATGAGTCAAGTAAGATTACATTTCAAGCAAAGTTATTGATTATTCTGGAGGCATGTTGTTATCTGGTAGCATTCTCCTATTCAGAAGATTTGTCCTTTGGGTTCTAAAAACTTTTAAATTATTTTTTATTGCAATGAGACAATCCGATACAATTTCAAAAAATAGCATGTTATGTATGATGCTAGCAAAAAAGCATGAGATTGTAAACAGTATATCCAAATTATAGGCCTCTAAATATGGGAAGTCACTTAACATGTTTCAGTGATATTATGTTGAACTGAGTTGGATATAATGTGTATTCCTACAATTTGACATCAGTATACTCATCTTTTTCCACTCTACTGATACTCGTTTAACCAAGAACTTAGGTCAATTGGAGGACAAGAGGCATTTTGTTTATGTTTGTTAAATTGATTAATACCATGTTAAACTGACAAATTGAATGTTTTCCTTCACTTGTAGGAGAACATGTCATGATGTTAGAAAGCGAGCTAAAACATCAAAGAAAATCTGTGAGGAACTTGAAAAAGAAGTGTCTTTGGTTCAAGAGTCTGGAGGAGGTACTTTGACCAAAAATCATTTTGACTTCCGTTGAGAAATAAAATGAAAATTATAAGGATCACTGTAGAAGGGAAAATTGCTTCAATAATAGTAGTTGAAATGAAAATTTGTCTTTTACTTTTTAAATGTTTATGGACTTAACATTCTTCATCCTTTTATTTTTTATCTTCATCCTTGTAGGTTGTAGAGAAGCTTGTTGACATTGCTACTTTTATTCATCAAGAGATTTCAGAGGCATATGGATATGACGGTACGAGAATATCCAGAAGTTTTGTAAACATTTCACAAGTTGGTGTGGTCGTAGGCATACTAGTACTTATATCTTTGTTGTCAAATCCATCTGATAATATAGAATTGAGGCTCTAAACCCCTAAGCTATGATTAGTCATATAGAATTAAACATATATTGACTTGAGGAACATATATACCACAAGAAAAATATGATCACAATAAGATTAGTTGGCTACGTATAAGGAATAAGATGATTCGTATCTATATAAAGTGATTTGGTATATTGTCAAAAATAAATACTATGATTATGAGGAGAGTTTTGCAAGCATTTGGATTTTATTTAATTGAATTGTGTAAAGAACAAACCTAAACCAGTTTAATTAGCTTAATATGATAAGGAAACGAGTTAATTTAAACATACAATATTTTTAACACTAAATTTGATTGGCTTAATATGTCCCTGTGCACATGAAAAGTGCCTAAGGAACTTGTTTTAGTTTTTGGCGAGCATGAAAGGATTGGAACCAACTAATATAAATACCTTGGCCTCTCTTGAATTGTTTCTTTTAAATTCAATAGCACTTCATAATAATCTGTCACAAACAACTCCAAGAATTTTAAGTCTAGCTGTTTGCATTGGTATTGCTCAAGTGTCCCAAACTAAGGATTGTCTTCCTTTTTCCTGTATAAGACTTTGCATTTAAATCTTCTTTACAAATAATGCTATGTTTTAGGATAAAAAAGTCCTGTGAATAATCTTTTAGCTTTGTCGTGTTACGTCTGTTCACTTGTCAAAAAAATATCTTTTGAACATCCTTTCTTGCTAAAAATTATAGATGATCAAACCAAGATTCCGTCACATCATTTATGTATTTTCCTAAATTGTGGTCTATATTTTTGTTCTACATGAAACCAAATACATCAATTTCTATAGAATAGAGGCTGAAGTAAGATGAATTGGAAAAAAAGAGAAAAAAAAAAGAAAAAAGAAGAGGAACAGGAAAAGATATGCAAATGGTTATCTACAAACTTGAAAACCGATTAACATACCCAGTGCTGTTATATTTATGAAGCTTTACCTTTTCTTTAATGGTCAATGTTTCAGGTTACTTTCCTGTAGTACAAATGCTTTTATGAAATATTATGTGTATGTTTTTAGTAGGGTTGACATCCCCGCCTAGAAGAAAATCAGAAACACTGGGAGAAGCTGGTCTTGCTTTACACTATGCTAACTTAATTACTCGAATAGATGCCATTGTAAGTACTTTCTGCTCAATTAATCTCCTATAACGTAACTAGTGCAAATAGTTATTATGGGATTTGATATCATGTCAGGCCTTATACCCCACTTCTCCTTCTGATAACATGAGGGATGCACTATATAATGGATTACCCCCCAACGTGAAGACATCCCTTCGTTCTCGGTTGCAGGCAGTCACTAACGAAGAGGTTAGTCCTCTACATATTATTTTTCTACATAAAGTGGTGTTATATGTATGTAAAATAGTTGTTTGTCATTGTTGTTGTTGCAGCTCACGCTTTCTCAGATCAAAGCAGATTTGGGAATTACACTTCAGTGGCTTGTTCCAATAGCTACAAATACTAAAAGGTAGGTACCTGTTGGTGGTGATGTTGAAATCAACAAATTTTGTTTTTTGTTATAAAAACCTAAAAGTTGGTCCAATGTATTTATTCATACTAATTGTTTTGCATCTAACAGAGCACTTCAAGGTTTCGGGTGGGCTAATACTGGGTCAGTTACTGCATATTTTAGTGTTACAACACCCCACCCCACTCCCGATCAAATCATATACTTGACATTTACTATTGTCCATGTTTGTTTGTATCAGAAATGATTTAGGCAAGATGAGTCGTGGACACAAGAAGATCATTCGGTTGCAAACTCTGTATCATGCAGACAAAGAGAAGATGGATGAACTTATCATTGAACTAGTGACATGGCTTCATCACATGATCAGCCTGAGAAGATCCAATAAGGCTTTCCCACCAAAAACATCCAAGGTGCAGCTCTCTGAGGAAGATAGAAACTTATTGGAGAAGGTAATGCAGAGGGGAATGTTGGTTCCAGGAATAAGCAAAAGCCAGGAATTCGTCATGTCCAAGAAACATGTCCAGCGTCTAAGTAAAAGCACTGGTACTTCTCCACATACACAGTTCAAAGCCTACGTATTAGATTAAACAGTTTGAGCTTCTAAACAAACGTCTCAAGATATTTTTTCAATACACATCCTATTTCTATAGGGTGGCAAATGACAATAACTCATTATGGGTTCTAAAGATTATATTATCTTTGATCACAACTCATGGCTAGTGAAGCTAGACTGGAAAGAGTTTTTTGTGTAGTAAATGTTGTATGGGTTTCTATGGGGTGGCAAATGGCAATAACTCATCTGAAGCCCTCTTTACATGTTTGACAAAACCTGGATTCTTTCTCAAGTGTAAATCATTTAATGTGATTTAGTGAGATAAAATATGACTAAGAATTGGAACAAGTAACTCTATAGACAAATATGTTTCGAATCATTGGTATTTTTTACCATGTTTCGAACTTGGGCAGTGCATTTACTCCATTTCATCATCACTTGTCAAGATTCCGCCCAAAAATTTCTAGCTACCTATATCTCAATGGTCTACCATTGGTTTTTCCTCCTAGTTCCCGTCGATGAGAAGATTTGGTGTTGGCTCTTCCCTCCCTAAGGGTTGTATTGGGGAAAAATAACCTATATAGGTGGTGGTTGCATGTAGGGTGGAAACATGGCATTAGGATAAAGTTTGGATATGATGTTGCCTTAAGGATCAAAGAAGATGTTCTCATGAAAGGTTCACCGGTCAAGTGTTCGGATCGGTGGTTGACTAATTAGCTTGATCTGGTCTGATCGCTAGCATAGTCGGACGGTAACTTTTAGAGGAAACTCGTGGCCTAAATTAAGGGAAGTATATTTTAAGAACTCGTGTCTGGGACATGAAATAAAGGTACGAAAGGACAAATACACCAAATTTATCTTTACGATATTTTGCAAATTATAGAGGAATATTAGCTGAGATACATAACAATATTCCTATGTGGAGCATTTTGATTGGGCATAGCATTTTGGGCTCGAGTGGAGCTGTCATGTTGGTGTTTTTTAAAATTGGGGGAGAAAAAGAATTGATTGAACTTTGGATTGAAATATCTTTTAATAGCTTTCAATAATTTCATTAAGCATTGAAGGACTTTTAATAGCCAGCATGAAAGAATAATTTGCATAATTTGAAATTTAAAACAATCTAAAATATCTCAACTATTCAAACAACCTAACTAAATTTTAAAGTTCAACTTATTTTGCTAAGAATCACTATAGTAACTAACAACAAATTTCAACACTCTTCCTTTGCTTTAGTTACTGCAATTTAAAAAAAATGCTCCTCTTCAATTTTTGCTTTGGAGTTGATGCTAAATTCTTTTTATTGTTTTTGAACATGAAAAATTTATTTTCGTCTTTTCTCTTTTTCTTTTGATTTTGTGCTTCAAAAACATATTCCATGTCATTGTCTTGTGTAGAAGTTCTTTTGAAGTGATTTTATTTGGACAATTGTAGGATTTGCAAAGTATTGTGGTAAATACTTTTCTTCCATCACAACAATGCATGACATAGGCTATAAAATATAATTTCATTTTCATTGACCAGATTTGATCTTTTTTAATCGGTAAAACCTTTTTGGACATTCAAAGAGAGACTGTTTCTTGCCCTTTTTTAGGTTAAAAATAGTATGTGTGTTGAAAAAAGCATGGATTGAAAATGGTAGCCCTGACGGGTTAAAAATGGTATTGTAGTGCTGTAACATCTCAAAATTTAGAAAAGGAAAAAAAGGCCAAAAAGGGATACTGGTACAATTCAACAAAACTAGTCTATAGTTTGTAGCAAGTTCTACGGGTTGTAGACTAGTCTCGTAGGAAGTGGGGAAATATTTTGTAAATCAAAGCCTAGTAACCTATTCTACGATTGACCAGGACGGTCTGTCGAATGGACTACGGACCGCAGGAAGGTCCCATAGGAAGGTTCCAAACTTCGTAAAATTTTGGGGCTTAAGTTGAGTTCTACGGTTTGGGTCTACCGACCGTAGAAAGGTCTCGTCAAAGTTGGATGAAATTTTAGGCTCCAGTACTTGGTGTATGGTTAACCAGTTCTACGGACCATAGGGTTTGCCGACAATTATTTTAAAGGGTATTTGGGTCTTTTCCTATGCACCTAATTCCTATACTATGTCATTTTGCCTTTAGATAAGCCCCTATAACAAAGTTTTACCCCTAAATCTACCCATTCTCCATCATTCCCCCAAAATCTCCAAATTTCCTCTCAAAGGTTTTCTATCGAAGGCTCTTATGGAATTTCCTGGGTTCTTTAAGTCTTCAAGGTTTCTTCATCAATTGCTTGTGGGATTTGAGATTAAAGTATGTAAGGAGTTTATCAACGAGTTTCCTTCAGCCATTGAGTCCCAAAGACTTCTCCAATTCAATTTCTCTTGATCGGTTAGTTTCTATTCAATTCTTCACGAGTTCTATTCATATTGATTCAATTGTTTGAATTTGATATTTTTATGACTGTTTTAACTCAATTACATATTTTCCAATTGAAATCACATGAACCCATGCATGATACATGATCTTTGACAATGAACCCTAATTTGCATGAATTTGAAGAAAGGCTATGAATCAAGGAATGGTGTTTTCATGAACTAATGCATGATTTATGAAAGGGGGTCATTTTACAATCTAGGTTGCTTTAGGATGAGCATCAATAAAATTGTGAAAGGTTTTCTCACATATTAAGGGATCATGACTTGGTGAAAGGTTTTTCTCACTTATACTTGATTCAAGATTTAAGGAGCTAATCTATGATGGTTAAGCTTGTATTAGTATTTGAATTGTACTTTTCCATGTATGATGATAACTTTATGAATATATCTATTATGTTAGGATTTAATTTAGCACCGAGAGAACCTTGAGGTGGAGGCTCAAATAGGGTAGTCTCTAGTAGCAACCTCTAGCTCCAAACTACGTGCCCCTGTAGGTTTGCCTTAAATTGCCTAGCTAGTGGATCCATATATAGCACATGATATGATACATAGTTCTACCTTGGCAACTAGACTCTCCCTTCTTGATGTGGGAGTTATATCAGATTGCATGTATAGCTCGCATGGTCTATTGTCGGTTAAATCTAATATCCCACAAAATGAACTAATTTACTTTCAAAGGGTTTATGAAGCTTTCTTTATGTTTTAAGATGCATAGACCATGCTCATGATTTGCTATTCTCCTTAAAAGATTTGACTAGGTTTATCTTGGTCATGCATACCATATTTTCAATTATGTCCCCTTATGATCATGTCCCGTGTCTTATTGCATTTCTCTCATACTTAGTACATTTCATGTACTAATGCATACTTGTGCCTACATTGTTTCACTAATGTAGGGCTTGACGATTCCTCTCCCTTTGTTCGTGGCTAGTGAGCACCTAAAGATTGGAAGACTTGGTGAGTCCTCATACTCTGAGGACCATGTCATTATTATTGCTTTTCTTATGTCTTTAAGTTTCGAATATCATATGTGGTGTATGGGTCACGCCCCGACTACTCTTTTTGGTGTAATTGATGGCTTGTCAAGACTATGTTAGACTTCTGCTTTGAAATATCAAAACTATTTTCTTAATTTGAGACTCTTTACTTTTGTCTATTATTTTGTGTTGAATTTATGTCAAGTGGCTAATGTTTGGCCTCTTGGGGTCTTATACGCGATGTTAGGTCTAGGATATACTTTGGATCGTGACAAACTTGGTATTCAGAGCACAAGGTTTTAGAAAGAGGTTCTAGGATGTTTGTCAAGCCATGTTGAGTAGAGTCTTGTTCATGAGTGTCAAGCGCGCCACATTTATGAATAAGAGGCTACAAAGAATTTAGGAAACTTCACTTCTAGCTTTCATTAGTCTAAAGTCGTACCATAGAGTTTATCTCTATAAAATCCTTCTCCTAAATCGTGTTCGATCCTTTATAGGGTACTATGTCCCCTCAAAGAGCTTATGTGAGAAGGAATGCGGGTAACAACAATGTGGAGTCTGAGGTTCCTTAAGTTCCCGTTGATCCTTTGGCCAAACAAGTGACTTGTGTCGAATTTCGAGCCGTTTTTGCAAGTGTTGGCTCAAGCCCTGACGGCCTAAGACAATAGAGAGGCTAATGCTACCGTGAACCAAAATGTGGGTACGGCGGCGATAAGGATAAATGACTTCACTAGGATTTTTCCTTCGGAATTTCATAGGTCTAAGGTTGATGAAGATCCTCAAGAGTTCATTGATGAGATTTACAAGATAGTAGGGATTATGAGATTGTCTACGGTTGAGAAAATGGAATTGGCCACTTATTAACTAAAAGGTATTGCTCATGTAACACCCTGTATTCTAGACAGACCAGAAATGTAGATTCCAGAAGTTGCAGATGCCACCAACGGTGCCACCTACGAACTGTAGGGTGACCCACGGACCGTAGGTGGGGTCCGTGGTTGGCCACTGACAGCTCCCTTCCCAGAACCCCAAAATTTTTTCAGCCAAGTCTTGACCCATGCTAGGACCTACGGACCGTATAGGTGGGACCACGGTCTGTAGACCAGGTCTATGGTTCAAACTCCCTAGAACCCCAGGAAAATTCAGCTAAGTCCAGAACCACGCCATGACCTACAGACTGTAGGTAGTACCACGGTCCGTGGTTCAGAACCCCCATATCCCAGCCTTTGAAGCCAATCGACGACTGACCAGGAAAGACCGTAGGAGGGACCACGGTCCGTCGGTTGTCCCCGATGGCTTTTAAGTCAGGGGTCGTTTTGTCTTTTCCCTATGCGTTGGACATCTAAACTGCGTCGTTTAACCCCTAAACTACGTCGTTTTAGTCAATTTTAGCCTAGTAACTAAATTAGAACTTACCCTAGTCAACTTATTCTCCAAAATTCATCCAAGTTGAACGAGAAAAGGGAGAAAGAGTCGACCACCCTCTCCAAGAATGCAACAAGGTTTCCTCCAGTTCCAGCCCCGAAAATCGAAAGGTTTCTCCGTGAAATTCATCACCAGGTATGTGGCATGTCATTAGTGAGTTCCTTTCACCCATTAGGTCCCTAGAATTCAGTCAGATTCTTGATTCTCTATATCATGTTTAGACCTAGGGTTTTTAGAATTTTAGATTATGGTCGTGATTCAACTGTTAGAATATTCCTAATCAGATTATCATGTTTTGTGGAATTGTTGCTTAGTTCTTGTTTTACTCGAAAATATAAATAAAAGAAAAATGACTAAGTTTTTGAAAAATCGATCAAACTTATGATTTAAGAGAAATCGAATTTCTATAAGAACAGAGTCACCACTTAATTTTTGGTAAAAATCAAGAAAAACACCTAAGGTTTTCAAAAGACTTAAACAGATAAAATCAATTGAAAATAAAAAGGGTTCGAAGTTCAATGTACATTCCGAGAAGGTGTTAGGCCCTCAGAATGTCTGCTAACTTGTGGTTGACCGGCGATTTGACTAAAATGACTTTGACTAATTTTTAAAATTTTAACTAAGTAAAAGAACTCATTTTTAATTTACTTATTTATTACTATTATTTTCTAATTAATTATTTTTTAAAGGGAAATAAATTAAAGGGGATCATTCTAAAGGGAAGTAATTTAAGTGTTAATAATACCAAAATTGAAATGGAAGTTAGGTAATAAAAATATGTATAAAATAAATGTTTATATTTTGAATACAAAAGAGAAATGACTATCTATGAGAATTTAATTAGATCACACCATAAAATAAATAAAGTTAGTCAAATACTATAAAATAAATAAGAGAGGGAAAAGAAATAATCAAATTTGGGCCTTTGGCCCAAATTCCACAAATCTTGGACCCTGCTGAAATTCCCTTGGGCCTTTACCCCTTTTTCATTCTCACTTATCTCGATATACACCCAATGTATATTTAAATGTATACACCGTGTATATCGCTGATCCTCGGACTCCAGACCTGTAATTTTGTCTGAACTTCGTGTTTCCGCACTTTTCACCTGTATTTTAACGTTTTTGACATGTATATCACTGCATTTTCGACTGTATATCACTGTATACCGCAAGTATATCAGTGTATACAGCCCCCTTTTCGGGCTTTTTTGCTTCCGAAACCTGCGTATCTGCCTTCAACCTGTACTTTGCTACATTTTAGACTCGTATATCACTGTTTTTTCTATGTATACATGTGTATATAATTGTATACATCATGTATACTGCCCTCTTTTGGGCTTTTTGGAATCTGAAAATTCACTTTCCAGCCACTACTTGTTGTATTCAACCTGTTCATCAGTTCCACAGCTTGCTATAGGGGCTGACTCGAAAGGAAAGAAGGATATGGGGGCCTTTATGGCCCATCCGAAATGCAAATGGAGGGGGAAGGTGTCCACAATGGACTCAAATGGAGTTTTTCACATGCAAACGAAGAGAATGAAGATTAGCATTCACACTTAAATTAATTCATAAGTATAACATCTTTAATAAAAACACATTAAGGCATGATTTTGATTTATAATAAGATAAACTAAACATCTCACAACAAAATGAATCTACTACCAATGTACACTTAGTGGATTCAAAGAGATACAAATTAAGAAAGAAGAAGCATACACTTGATAATGAGAAACCACATTTTTATTTAAGTTGATCAACAAAGAGATAAGTTGGAAATAAAATAGATCTACTAAAAGATATTGCTTTACTAAACATGAAAAAGAAATATATGTTGTATCCATGTTGAGCTAGCAAAAACAGTGAAGTCACCTTACACTTCATCATTCACAAGTAAGGCAATATGCAAGAGGAAATTAAATCTATTTAATTTAAAAGCAAATGAATCAAACTAATACCAATATTCAAGTGTTAATATTGAATATGAGAACACCATATAAAACATGCATTTAAGGGAAAAATACATTGTTGTTAAGAAGTTATCTTCGTACACCTCTTATAAGACACATATATGGGTGCTACGACAACTTATCAAACAAACCCAACAATAGATTAAAAAAAGAAAGAAATATATATATATAAACTCCTACAATGCAACTTAATAGTGAAGGAATTAAAAAAAATAAATAAAAAATCTTCAACTAATCAACTTAAAAATCCAAAACAATTGTATCCCTAACAATTAACGAAAGGGAAGCAAAGACAACAAGACATCACAGTCAATACAAACTTTCATGAAGTAAACGATCATTCCGGCGAGGAAATCATATGAAGACACGGTCACATGATGGCCAAGTTCAACAAACTAAATGATGAAAAGTGAGTGAAAACAACTTGGTGAAATACACTCGAATTGCAACATACGAATAGGGGCAGTAACTAAACAAAAAGAAACTTAATTAGTTATATCTTGCTAACATTTAACTCACAATACTATATCGCGATGGTATAACAAGTCAAACAACAAAATTACTCCTAAGCTAATAATCTTTAGGTAGAAAACGAAATAGAACACCCATTATCCAAAAGGGAAAACGAGAGATGGGAATAAGGACATTACCTTCTTCAGAGCAGCATTCTGGGACATATATGAGTTGGGGGCGACTGACTTCACCACCACCGAGATACGATTCCCAGAATTCCGATGAACAACAAGAAGCAACAATAGCAAGGTCTAAAAACCAAAATCTTGATTCCAAGAAGTCCTAAACAAATAGTGTAGCTGGAAATTTCAGCATGTATTTTTCTTAAAGATTGGCCAATTCCTCTATATTTTCTCAAAAAATTACCCCTAAAACAATGAAAAAGGGCAGCCTTTAAAGGGAAAAGTCGGGTTCGAAATTGGGGGGGGGGGGAACCGAATCAAATTCGGATTCACGGACCCATTCGAAATTCAAAATGCCAAAAATCTTTCACCATTTAGGATAAACACCTTTTCCTCTGGGACTTCAACCCATTCCATAAGAGGAAAGGTGAGAAACGCGTGCTTGTACGACTGTTGCTGTGACATTAATGAATAGGGACGTTGGGAAGAAGACAAGAGACACAGGTACTGATTCACGCATTGGAGAAGATGGGGCGCGTACAGGGTCGATTTGGAGTCGTTGTCGCGTGGATTTGGAAGGGAAAGGGGATGGGGTCAGTTGGTGCTGTTGTACGCTTTGGGTGTTTGCTGGGTATTGTTGGAATTAATTTTGGGTTAAGAAATGGGTGGGCTGCTGGAAAGGTTGGAGGAAAAGGGTAAAATTAGGCCGGTTTTTTGGGTTATTTGGTGGGCTGTTGATATAAGTTGTAGGAATTTAAGAGTGGGCTTGGGTTAGGAATTAGTGGGCTGCTGGAATTTGGAGCAGAATTTGGGCTGGCTGAAGTTGGGCTAAAAATTGGCCCAACTTTGGTCTTTAAAAGAATTGAATGCAAGGTAGGAAAGGGGTTAAGATTGTAATAAAATGGCTAGGTTTTGAATTGAGGATTTGGCCAAAAAAATTGCAATTATAACCGATTAGGATTAAGAAATTAGCCAAATCTAATTTATTTGGTGAATTCGGCTGGAAAGATAAATAAATAAATAAGATGAATTTAATATTAATTAATTAATGAGCTTCTTACTCTTAACGAAATAAAATAATTAACTTAATTATAAACTAAATAATTTAAAATATAAACTATTATATAACCAAATATTAATTAAAACAAAATCTTTTTGAGACTATTTTCAAAGATTCATAAAATATACTAATTAATATATACATCATTATGTAAAACATATTTATTATTCAAAAAATTATAAAAATGACAAAATTACTTTAAACTAACTTGAAAAATTTTGAATTTTATAAAGTCAATTATTTCAACTCGTTTGGAATTTAAGAAGCTTGATTAATATTTACATTGGGTAGGGTTGAAATTGGGCGTCAACAGTTCTTGCATGAAACTCAGAACCCTATTTGTGTAGATTCATTTAGTTCATGAATTACACTTGCTAGGTAAGTTTATTCAGATATACATGCCCCAGTTAAGAATGTTTCATTATCAGTATATTAATGTTGCATTTTCAGCTAGGATGTCAGTATTTTGAGCTATTCAGTATTACAAAAATTCAGTTATAATGTGTTACTTACATAATCAGTTGGGAGTAGGCTTAATACCGAGTGGACTAAGATTCAGACACCCTCATAGTCCTAGAACTACGTGCACCCGTAGGATAAGTCCCCTATGTTGGGTAACATACTTAGTGATCACGCTAGTCATGCCTTTATACCCCTGGCAAGGTATATTGGGTCCTCTCGATAGGGAGATACATCGGACTCCACAGATAGATCTCGTGGTTTTATGTCGTTTAACAGTAGCTCCCACAGTCAGATTCTAGTGCATTGACCAGGTTATCAGTTACAATCCAATATTCAGTCTCAGCATGTTATGTACTTGGTCATTGCATTTAGTTTAGTTCATATTCAGTATATTCAATATATTTTAGTATTTCCATCACGATCATATTATATCATTGCTCTTATTGCTTTGTTTAGTTATGTATATGTTGTTCAACTTTATCCTATCATGCATGCTCAATACCTTTCAAGTACTGGCGCATACTCTACGCTATATTTTCTCGTGATGTAGGTTCCGGTCCTCAACATTCAGATCACGCATAGATCGGTTCCTGACCTCTAGTTCAGCAGCATCAATGGTGAGTCCTCATTCTTCGAGGATGATTAGCATGTTATCTTTTAATTTTCAGTCTTTCAGTTTCAGTTTTGCTAGAAGTTAGCTGGGGCATGTCCCAACATCTCAAGTTGATGGGGAACTCTGTAAAACTCGGCGAGCTAAAGTCTCAGTCGGCGACTCGCCGAATAGGTCGGTGAGCTTGACTTTGTTTGCCGTTTGAACACCCAAATTGTTAGGAGTTCTGTAAAACTCGGCCAGCCAAAATACCACTTGGTGCATCGCCGAGTGGTTTGGCGGGTACGACTTACTCCGCCGAATGGAGCGCGAACTGAAAGGTTTTAAAGGCCAAACAATTTAAAATTTCAAAATCCTTCATGTTCTCCCATTCTCAACTATTTTACTCTCACCCCGATACTATATTGCTCATATTTTCTACATTTTTACTTTCATTTCATTGGGATCTCTGCTCGAGGTTGGTTTTGGAACTTTGCCGCCTAGCACTTCAATTAAAATTTCGACATAAAGGTTGGTTTACCGAACCCCGTACTCTAAATTTGTGGTTGAACTGGAATGTAATCGGTAAATTATTGTAGATAATTGTTGAGTAGTATGATTTAATCATTTTTTTAATTTTTGGAATGCCCATCTTGAATTGAATTTGTGCCTAATTGCTAGTAAATGATCGATTCCCATGTTTTTGCTTGTTAAAATTGAGTCTAAAGTGTTGGGTTGTGCTAAATTTGTGTTGGGTCTAGTGGGGTGAAGTCTGAGTAACCCCAGATTGTGCTAAATGTCGGATTTTTCCTAATGATGGAGCGGTTGACTTCATTCTTAAGGGTAAAAGACGTTAAATGGCCAATTTTGGCCAAATCGAGGGAAATCTGAGTACTCCGAAGGCATGGGTAGTATGGGTCTTGATTGCACTTCATGGTGTATGTGTATAATTTTTTTTTCGTGGGCTGTGGGTTGAATTTTGAAGAAAGGGGTAGAAAACTGGCACAAAGGGCTATTTGGCTAGGTCGAGCTCGCCGATTGGTTCGGCGGTTAGCCCAAGTCCCCCTAGACCGCCCTTAATTTCTCTAAATGTTGAGTTTGTGGTCAGTAACTTTTGGCGATACGCATGTGCTCGCCGAGTTCACTCGGTGACTCATCAAAAGTCCTTCTGGATCGCCCTTTTGTGCCCCTAAATCCTTAAAATACATTGTAACTTTCGGCGAGCTACTTCTAGTTCGCCAATTGGTGTCGGTGATTCGCCAAATGGCCTTTGACATCAACGACCAACTTTGATTTTTTGAAATTTTTGTGCTGGAATTTTCGGCGGGCCTGATCTGGCTCACTTAAGTGATTCGGTGACTCGCCGAACGGTTCAGCGAGTCTTCCTACAACTCATTTTCTGCACTTTTTCTAATTTTTTTTTCTACGTCTTCTATATTGTTTGCAGGAATGGCTAGTATCAATATGACTGGTAGTGACATGCCGCCTCGAAAGCGGGCACGAGGAGTCGTTATAAATGAGAAAGCAACTGCTTTCAAGCTAAGGCCAAGAAGCTACCTCCAAAGGGAGGAAAGGGAAAGGGGAAGGCCCGTGGCTGAGACACCGGAGGCCAGCTCTAACAGTGAGAGAGTATACGAGACTCATCTCATCTCATCGGACAATGAGGGGGAGTCACAGGTTTCTTAGACTTCTATCTCTGAGCTTGCGGATGATCAGTTGTTGCAACCTGGGAGAGCAGAGCGTCGCTCCAAGGTGGCGCATGATCCGTCTAGGATCTCAGTAGCTTAGACTCTTCCTCCTCCTCTAGCTCCAGCACAGACTGTGAACCTAACGCCACCAGTTCAGGGTGCTCCTCCCCGGTCACTCAACCAGTTAAATGCCGAGGGATTGAGGACCATCTTAGTGGAGAAGAGATTGTCCACAAATGGTATGGTGGACAAGTATACAGCAGTGTGGGACACTCTTAGGTTCGACAGATTTGACATCTTCATCGAGCCCCGTGGCCCATACATTCCCACCTGGGTCAGGAGTTCTACACATCCTATAATGACTTGGTGCCTCAGGGGAAGAAGAAGGCTAGTGCCTTCAAATCAGTGGACTTCGTGGTGGTCCGAGGGAAAAAGGTTAAATGCAGCAGTGATGATATAAATGTAGTATTCGACCGTGCCTCCGACTTTATACATGACTACCAGAGTATAATCACGACAAAGACTCTGGAGGATCTGAAAGGTTAGTTGGCCCCCTTGTTTTCTGACATCACACCGAGATGGATTGAGGCCGGAGCACCGATAGAGATGAAGGACCTCAATGTAGCTGCTAGATATTGGTTTGGGTTCATCAGTAGCACTATCATGCCATCACAGAATGAGTCCATTCTCCGGCACCCAAATGTGGCATGTCTTGGGTCTATCATAGCCAGGAAGTGGCTAAATTTGGGATTGATTATAGAGTAGGAGATGGCCATGAGGGCTAAGCAGAGATAGACGCCGCTTCCATTCCAGTGTTGATCACTGAGCTTTGCAGACGGGCCTAAGTTCCACGAGATGAGAAGAGGGATGTCGAGGATACACCCACATCTTCTACCGACATTCGACCTATAGAGGCCAAATATCAGCGGGACAAAGCTGACAGGAGAAGGCCAGCCCTGGTGGACATATCCCCAGAGGTTGATATTGATACGCTACCTGCAGAGGCAACCATTCCTACTTAGGCCACTGAGCTATCAGGTACTTCTAGCTCCATTCCTTCTGCTACTCTGGGTACTTTTGTTGCACCGTGCCCCCTAAATCTGTTGCTACTTCTAGTCCTTCGATCACCCAGGCGATGCTATATAAGATGGTGCATTTGGCCCAATTTGCCGATGTGCGTGCCTCCCAGCTAGAGGCCATGATTCCTGGGATGATCGAGAGAGCCATTGTTGCTGATTTAATACCTCTCAGATCTTCGATTAATGCCCTTACGGCGAGAGTAGAGGTGTGTGAGAGAGGGTAGGGAGCCATTGATGCGGTGCCGACCTTAAAGGCCGACATTATTGGGTTGAGAAAAGATGTGGACCAGTTGAAGTGCATTGATTTTACCTCCTTATTTTGTATGGTGGAGATCTAGATGACCCGAGGATAGATATTCCAGCTTGTTCTGAGGTGCCTCTGGCTACCACCAGAGATGAGATTAGAGCTGATACTGATGTTGCTGTTGTTGAGTCTGAGGCTGAGACTGATGAGAATCAGTTTGATGTTCGGGAAGAGGCTGTTTATGAGGACCTGGATGACTTAGAGGGTGCCATGTACGAGACAACTAGATAGGCCTCGTTGAGAGATATTCGATGGTGGGCTCCAGCGGAGCCAAAGATGCTGAGACACCGACATTGATGCCTAAACAGATGGAGCGACGGACATGCAGACTTCACCCCAGGATTAGCCTGGAAAGATGACTTTTACCCTCATTCTCTGTTACTTTTCTGCCTATTTTAATTTTTAGTTGCATTTGAGGACAACTGCCTATTTTGTTGGTGGGGTGAGGTATTTCCATACCTCAATCTTTTGTGACTATTGATTTTGGTTGTGTTTTGTAAATATTGAGCTTATTTGGTTTATATATATATATATATATATATATATATATATATGTTGGTTGTGGTATTGCAGTTGTTCTTAGCTTGTGGCCTATTGTTTTGATATAAAAGTGGTTTTGAACCAAATTTAATTTTTTTTGCCACCTCTTGTATGTGTGATTGTGGTTGTTCTTGTACAAATTTGAGCGTCGGTTGTGGTCAATACCGATTTTGAATATTGCTCTTAATTTAACAAAATGAATGTGCGGCTACAATGAGGTAAACGAAGTTACATAGGCAATATGTGAAATTTGAGCATCTTGTTGTGACTAGCCAATTGTCCATGAAGTCTCTAGTGATGAGCATTGTACACTAGCTAGAAAATGTGGAGTCTTGTCTGATAATTTATCAATGCCTTGTGTGGTGAGGTCATCTTGAAAATTGTATTTGATGACACCTAGAATTTACCCCGTTGGTCCGATTGATTAAGTGAAGCAAGCAATTGAAATGATCTTAGGAAAGAATTTTGAGAGTGAACCAATTTGACAATATACCTCTTTGTGGCCACCCTTGTGAGATGTGTGAACCTTGCTTGGCACCTTTTGAGCCTATCCTTTTCTTGAAAGAAACTAGAACAACTTTTACCTCTTTATCCCATCACCCATAAGTTTCATGAAGTATTGTTATGTTTGAATAGCCAACTTAGGCCAAAAGCCTAAGATGGGGGTGTGGTGAAAAAAAAGGAAGGTCAAGAAGTGTAAAGATTCCCCCTTTGATGGATTGTTTTAAAAAAAGATGGAACCCTCTATATAAAAAACAAAAGAAAAGAAAGAAGAGGATTAGAAGAAAAGAAAAGAAAGTGACTGAAAAAGAGAAAAAGTTGTGAAATGGGGTATCCAGTGATTCATGTGAAATTGAATAATGGGGTGGATTATGAGCATGTTTAATATGCTAAACAAAAGGAGGAAAGTGATGTTCAGGCCGTACTTCATGAAGGTAGAAGCCACTAAGCTTAAATGACCATACCTTTACACTCAGCCCCGTTACAAGCCTTGAAAAAAACCTTTGTGATCTTGTGTGAGCTGAAACGAATGTTTATTGGAAATAAGGGCAAACCTATGGGTGAAGTTATGCATATGTTCATCTTTGTGAGTGTGAGAGTTGTATGTGATTCTGGTACTTAAAATTGTTGAGAAATTTTGTGTGAATATGGAATCATCTTTGTTGTGAGGGCATTTGAATACTTCTATTGAGCTTGAACTTGCATTTCAAGCAAGCATTGTGAGCTTGAGTACACTTGATGATGGTGAGTCACAATTTGAAACATTGAGTGCACAATTGATCATTGTATGAGTAGTTTGAACCTTGTTGTGTGCATTCATATTGAGTCTTACGCAACACTATTTGTAGACATTCTTATTGAACTGCTGATTTGGAGTTTTACTTGAGGACAAGTAAAAGTTTAAGTTGGGGGTGTTGATGGGTCCAAGATTTTGACTCATTTAGGGCTTTGTTTTGATATTATAAGTGTCCTCAAATGCCTATTTTATGCTCTAAGCTGATGCTAAAGTGTTTATTTGCAGCTATTGGAGGCTAAGGAGCAAGGCAAAGATATTACCGGACAAAAAGGAACTAAAAAGCTGAAGAAGTGAAGAAAAGCAATCCTGGTGATCGCCAAGACCACTTGGCACACCGCCTAGTGGCGATTTAGCTTTCTTAAAGTTCCAGCGTGCCAGCCTTGGAAAAAAACCAAGTTGGCAACAAAAATGGCCAATCGGCGAATCACCGATCCACTCCGCAACAACAAGTTGGATCGCCCAAAGTTACAAAACCTGGGAGGCTAATGACCAATGCAAAATGGCGATGGAAGAGAGCTAAGGGCGAATCACCGAATGACTCGGTGAGACCTGACTTATTCCTCCAAATGGACTTCCAGGCTATACTTTGGGAAACTATAAATTGGAATTTTAAATGAAATTTGAGTAGTTCTCTCCCAGTGATTGCAGTTTCCATTCTAGAGTTAGAGTTTTCTCTTAGTTTTTCAGTTCTTATTGTAGACTTTGAGGATTTCTAAGCTTAAGTTTGAGGATTTGCAAGTGGGTTTCTGAATTTCTTCAATTTAGACCATTCTAAAGACTTGAGAACCTTTACTCAGATCATGGAGAATGTATTTGGTAATCGTTTCTCTATTTTTATGATGTGTAGCTAAAACCCCAATTCTTGGGGTGTGATTATGTGATTATGGGCTGAATTATCTTATGTGTATTGTTAATTAGTGATTTAAATGCTTAATTAAAGTGGGTTGAATTGATAGCTGTGTTTTAAACTAAGAATTGTAGTTGCAAATGCAAGTCGAACTTAGAATTCTGGACTTGCTTGAAAAAGAGGTTTTAGAATTAAAGCTTTCAATTGATGATTGAAGTTATTGGGTTGATATGAGTATAGCTCGATAGAGTAAATCTGTCACGCCCCGAGCCTTCACCCTGGGAGTGACTGGCACTCGAGAACCATTGCTTGCCCCAAGCAAACCCTTGGCCTAGCTTAACTCTTAGCGGAAGGCTTACTCATGATAAAAATACTTTTAAAAAGTAAACTGAAATCTCAATAGATAACTTTGAATGTATAAAGAAACATTCACTTGCCAAAATGACACTCAAGTCTCAAACATCAAAATAGGAATGGAAAGACTTAAGAACTAACATAAACTAACTGTCTATGAAGCCTTTAACAACTGAGATGGACGTCAGGACAAGACCCACGACATCCTAATAAACTAAAACGATAAAGTAATAAAAAGGGGTCCTCCAGAAGCAAGGCGGCTCACCAACAACTCTGAAGCTCAGCTATAATCAACAATGCACTGGATGCTGATCCTAGTTACCTGTATCTGCATCATAAAAAGATGCAGGCACCCTGGCATCAGTACATTGAATGTACGAGCATGCAAGTGGAATTCTAAAACAAGAGATAAGGTTGAGAGGAAATGAAAGAACATACCTGGGCTCAACTCAACTGAACTTAACTCATTTCAATATAAAGCAATAATATGAATGCAATATAAAGAAAAGCTTTTTAAACAAGGATAACAACTCTATGTATGGAGAAATACAATAGTAATTCAGTTTGTATGCAAAGATACAATATAAACTCTATTTGTATATAAAAATACAATTAACACTGTGTATATAAGAATACTAAATACTTCTATGGGAGTTTTTCTAATCGACAACCATTACTTAAGAGCTATGTGATGATACAACGTTTTCCCTCACGCTGCCAGGGCCGTCCTATACCTTGCCAGGGGTATAGAACCTAACTAATAAGTGGATCCACTAGTCCATGCTTAAAGCACAAAAGAATCATCTAAAAAATATGACCATTTTCTACCCATGATGGCTACATGGTTTATGGGGGTTGGGAATTGTCTGAACTCTCCCCCATATCGGTACTCAATACTACTCCTAAAATATACTAGCTCATATGTTTAAAAACATAACTCTTTCCGTGTTTTGAGATAATTATTCAAAAACTAGCCCAAAGGCTCTCTAGGAAATTAATGTTTCCTCTCTTGCTTAATTATGAAAGCATTTACTCTGTACTGAAAAACTAGCTCAAAGGCTCTATTGGAAATCAGTGTTTCCTTTCTTGTTTAAATGTGAAAACATTTTTACTCTTTGGGAAAACATAGTCCCCATATAATATTTTGAAGAAATGAACTTCACTCTTTACTCTTTATTCAATTAAAAACTCAAGTCTTAAAACAAGTTTAAAGCATTAGTAAAAGACTTTTGAAAAGACTAAGAACTCTCTAGACTTGGCTCTTAACTTTCCTTGAATTTGAACTTATGGATTCAAGGTTATGATTCATGTTTATGGATGATATCATGACGTTTAGACATACCTTAGAGTGTAGAAATCAACTAGAAAACATAGGTACGTTTCAAGGGAACTCAAACGGAAAGAAGTGGTAAAGGGTAGAAGACCTAGCGACCCTAGCGCTCTGAGTGGCACCGAGCGCCAGAGGCAAAACAATAAAATTGGGATTGGGGCGCTTTGAGTGGCGCGGCGCCCCAGAGCCCTTCCCTTAAACACTGACGTGGGGCGCTCTGAGTGGCGCGGCGCCCCACCCCTTTTCCCCAGAATTTTGATTAATTTTCTTGTTCGTTTTTTCAACCCTAATTCGTCTAGATTCGATTGGTTCCTTCCCCAAACACTTAGATTCGAATACCCAACCAAAGTATACAAGAATCTAATCAAAACTAATCTCAAATCTCATCAAACTAACTCAAAAACTTCTAAAAAATTCAACAATCAAGAACTCAATCGAAACTTCAACAAAATCTATCAAGAACTCAATTTCTCTACTTTCAAGAACATGAATACGCTGTAATAAATCATGATTGGTGCTTGGGTGAATGAACCCAATGCTATGTGATCTCACATACCTCGTAGGGATTAACCCATGGCGAAATCCACAAGCGAAAACTCAAAAACGATGAACTTTGGCTCTTTCCCCTATTTTCTCCTCTTTTCTCTTCTCTCAAAGCCCTAGCGTAATTTTGTGAAGCGTAAATTGAATCCAATCAGTTTAGACCCTAATTAATTCACTAAAAATGAATTAAACTAATTGGGTATGGAAAAGACCAAAATACCTCTTTAAAATCCGGTTAACTTTCCTTATCTAGTCTTCCCAACTTCGAACGGGTATATCTCTCTCATACGACCTCGAAATTTAGCAAACTCGGTGGTGTTGGAAATATAATTCAAATAAATTTCATTTAATATCTTATAGCCCACCTAACTCATCCTGTGTTGAGAATTATGGTCGTTTGAAGTTGACCCAAAACTTATACTTAGCAAAACTTGCCAAACTTTCCAAATTTGATCTTTCGAAAAATGGTTTCTTTCTATTTCTAGTTCTTTCAAATAACGGGGTGTTACAATTTCTTCCCTTTGGGAAATTTGTCCTCGAATGAGATTACTCTTAGTAGGCTAAGGGCGTAACACCTAACATTCAGCTCAAACACCCAACAAGCAAATCTAACACATTAAGTATATCAATTAAGGAGTACTAAGAAGAGAATTAGTACCTTGATCTGTAGTTTCTCTGGGCTCAAAGAGATGTGGATATCTCTTCTTCATATCTTCCTCAGCTTCCCAAGTATCTTCCTCAACAAACTGATTTTTCCACAGAACTTTGAATGATGCTACCTCCTTGGTCCTCAACTTGCGAACTTGACGATCTAGAATCTGAACCGGAATCTCCTCATAAGACAAGCTATCTTTAATACCAATATCTTCTATTGGGATAATTAGTGAAGGATCGCCCATACACTTCTTCAACATAAAAATGTGAAACACTAAATGAACTGCTGCTAACTCTTGTGGTAGCTCCAACTCATAAGCTACATACCAATCCTTTTGGATATTCTGTAAGGACCAATATACCGGAGACTAAGCTTCCCCTTCTTACCAAATCTCATAACACCCTTCATGGGTGAAACCTTCAAGTATACCCAATCATCTACTTCAAACTCTAAGTCTCTCCTCCTAACATCCGTGTAGGATTTTTGACGACTCTGCGTTGTTTTCAACCTTTCTTGAATAACTCTCACTTTCTCCATAGCTTGATGAACTGAGTCTGGTACTATCAACCCAACTTCACCAACCTCAAACCATCCAATAGGAGATCTGTATCTTCTCCCATAAAGAGCTTCATAAGGAGCCATCTGGATGCTGGAATGGTAACTATTGTTGTAAGCAAACTCAATGAGAGGTAGTTGATCATCCCAATTACCCTTGAAATAAATCACGCAGGCCCTCAACATATCTTCTAAAGTCTGAATAGCGTTTTGCTTGACCATCCGTCTGAGGATGAAAAGCAGTACTCAAGTTTACCTTTGAACCCAAGCCTTTCAAGAGTGACTTCCAAAACTGTGCAGTAAATTAGGCACCTCTATTTGAAGTAATAGACACTGTGATTCCATGAAGTCTTAATACCTTTCGGATATATAGCTTAGCATAATCTTCTGTTGAATGAGTGGTTTTTACCGGCAAAAAGTGGGTTGATTTTGTCATTCGATCAACAATCATCCAAATAGAATCATGTTGCCTGCGAGACCATGGCAAACCTGTGATGAAATCCATATTGATCATCTCCCACTTCCATTCTGGAAGTTCTATATTCCGATCCATACTACAGGGCTTTTGGTGCTCTACTTTAACTTGTTGATAATTCGGGCATTTAGCAACGAACTCAGCAATACCTTTCTTCATACCCTTCTACCAATATACTTCTCTCAAGTCACGATACATCTTTGTGGAACCTGTATGAATAGAATATATGGAGCTATGGGCTTCCTCAATGATCCTCTCTTGGAGTTCATCCACCCTTGGTACACACAATCTACCTTGATACCTCAATACACCATCCCCTCCTTCTTAAAAAGCCATTACTTTTTGCTTATGAACATTTGCCTTCAATTCAAGAAAAATAGGATCTTGGGTTTGTTTCTCTTTCATTTATGACACTAATGATGATTCAGCCCCATTCATCACCACTACTCCTCCTTCAGTGTAATCCATTAGTCAAACTCCTAATCGTGCAAGTCTGTGAAGATCTTTTGCTTACTCTTTCTTTTCCTTTTCAACATGGGAGGTACTACCCATAGACAACCTACTCAAGGCATCAACAACAACATTAGCTTCTCTTGGGTGATATATAATACTCATATCATAATCTTTGAGTAACTCTAACCATCTTCTCTATATGAGATTAAGCACTTTCTGACTAAACACATCCTGGAGACTCTTGTTGTAACATCCCGTATCCAAAAATAGACCAACCAGTAGATTTCCAGAAGTTGTAGGTGCAACCCACGAACCGTATGGTAACCCACGGTCTATCCTGGTGGTCCGTGGAGGGCCACATGCAACCCTTCCCAAAAAAGTCCAGAAAATTATTCTAACTCCCTTCTCCTAACATCAGTGTAGGATTTCTGACTACTCTGCGCCATTTTCAACGTCTCTTGGATGACTTTCACCTTCTCCATAGCTTGATCAACTAAATATGGTCCTATTAACCCTGCTTCACCAAATTCAAACCATCCAATAGGAGATCTGTATCTTCTCCCATAAAGAGCTTCATAAGGAGCCATTTGGATGCTAGAGAAGTACCTATTGTTAGCAAATTCGATGAGAGGTAGGTGATCATCCCTATTACCTTTGAAATCAATCACACAATCTCTCAACATATGCTCTAAGGTCTAAATAGTGCGCTCTACTTGCCCGTCTTTCTGAGGATGAAAGGCAGTACTTAAGTTCACCTTTGAACCCAAGCCTTTTTGGAATGACTTTCAAAACTGTGCAGTAAATTGCGCACCTCTGTATGAAATAATGGAGACCGAAACCCCATAGAGTCTGACCACCTCTTGAATATACAACTTAGCATAATCTTTTGCTAAATGGGTAGTCTTTACGGGCAAAAAGTGGGCTGATTTTGTCATTCTATCAACAATCACCCGAATCGAATCACGTTGCTTGCGAGACCTTGGTAAACCTGTGACGAAGTCCATATTGATCATCTCCCACTTCCATTTCAGAAGTTCTATATTTTGAGCCAAACCATCGGGCTTTTGATCCTTTACTTTAACTTGTTGGCAATTCAGACACTTAGTAACAAATTCTGCAATGCCCTTCTTTATACTACTCCACCAATAAACCTCTCTCAAATCGCGATACATCTTTGTGGAACCCGGATGAATGGAATATCTGGAGCTATGAGCCTCTTCCATGATCCTCTCTTGGAGTTCATCCACTCTTGGTACACACAATCTACCTTGATATCTCAATACACCATCTCCCCCTTATTCAAAAGCCATTACTTTTTGCTGATGAACATTTGCCTTCAATTCAAGCGAAATTGGGTCTTGATCTTGTTTCTCTTTAACTTTAGACACTAAAGATGATTCATCCTCGTTCATCACCACTACCCCTCCTTCTGTGGAATCCATTAGGTGAACTTGTAGGCGTGCAAGTCTATGCACATCCTTTGCTATTTCTATCTTATCTTCCTCAAAATGGGCGGTACTACCCATAGAAAACCTGCTCAAGGCATCAGCAACAACAGTAGCCTTACCTGGGTGATAAAGAATACTCATGTCATAATCCTTGAGTAATTCTAACCACCTTCTTTGTTTGAGATTAAGCTCTTTCTGAATAAACACATACTGAAGACTCTTGTGATAGGTGAACACATCCACATGAACACCATAAAGATAATGGCGCCATATTTTCAAGGAAAATACTACGACAACCAACTCTAGATCGTGGGTTGGGTAGTTCCTCTCATGAACATTCAACTGTCTGGAGGCATAAGCTATAACCTTGTCATTATGCATTAACACAAAACCCAAACCTACTCTAGACGCATCACAATAAACAACAAAGCCTTGCGTACCTTCTGGTAAGGTCAAAACTTGGGCAGTAGTCAACCTCTTTTTCAATTCCTGAAAGATTTTCTCAGAAGCTTCAGACCATTGAAATTTCACTATTTTTTGAGTTAATTTGGTCAAAGGGGATGAAATAGACTAAATTAGCCATGGTACTCTTGTGATTGACGAAAATGGGACAACCACGATGGAGTCTCTCTGCTTGAATAGACTCACCAACAGGTGTAGAAACACTGAAGGGCTCACTAAGTTGCTTAGGAAGAAAATTAAAATTCATCACAACATACATAGTTACAAAGGATAAATTCACTCCTGGGTCTAGTAAAGCATAAACATTAAAGTTAAAGCCTTGGATCATACCAGTGACAACATCTGGCGAGTCCTCTTGCTCTTGGTGACTAGTGATAAAATATACTCGGTTTGCTCCTCTGCCAGTACCTGAAGTAGCCCCACTAGGTGCAACAACTGAAGAAGACTGGTCTCTATTGCCCCCATTACCACTACCCTGCTTGTTCTTTGGATACTCTTGCATGAAGTGACTGTTCTGGCCACACTTAAAGCAACCAGTGGAGCCATCACGACATGTTCTTGAGTGGTTCCTTCCATACTTAGCACATGCAGGAAGCTTGCTACCCCCTTGAGCCATACTACCCTGAAAATAGGCAGGTTTGGCTCTAAAATTCTGACTATTATAGTCACCTTTGTTCTTTGGTGTAGGTGCACTAGCAGATGATGGAGCAGGTCCCTTTTGTTTCTGTTGGAAGGATGACCGGTTGGCATTATTCTTCTGCTACTCAGACTCATTCCCTGTCTTAGCTCTCTTATTCTTGAACTCTTCTCTATCCCTCAACTTCTCTTCCTCAAGCTGCTGCACATAGACCATCAACCTTGCTATATCCATGTTACCTATTAGCATTGCAGGCTTACCTTCCTTACTCGACAGATGAGACGACCCAACAACAAATAAACTCATTCTGCTCCTCATGTCAGCAACCATCTCCGCAGCATATTGAGAAAGTTATGTGAACCTCAGACTATACTCATGAACGCTCAAGGAATCCTGCTTAAGTGAGCGGAACTCTGGTACCTTAGCCTCTTTCAATTCTTGGGGAATGAAACGCCCCAAGAATGCCTCTTTAAAACAAGCCCAACTCGTAGGTGGTGCTCCCTCAGCTCTACCTTTCTTCCACTGGTCAAACAAAGCCCTAGCAACATTCTTTAGTTGATATGAAGCTAGCTACTCGCTCAACATCGACAATGTGCATAACCTCAAATACCTTTTTCAGTTTCTCAACAAAGCTCTACGGATCCTCATCAGTGTTTGAACCAGTGAAACTTGGAGGATCCATCCTCAAGAACTCTCGGATCCTTGATGTATCAGTCACTTCCTGTCTAAATCCTCTTTGTTTCCCATTTTGGTTGGTCACAACTTGGCTCAACATCCGAATAGCCTCATGGAACTCATCATTGGTAACTTCTCCTTGGGGTTGCACTTCAGGTGCATTGGGTACCCTTGCTCCTCAACATTACGCCGAGCAGGATGACCTCTGACAGCTCTTCGTGGAGGCATGATAAACTAAAAAACACGTGCAAGCACGAATTAGAAGAAACTTTTTAGAGATTAAACTCTAACATATGAAATGAGTATGAAGGAAGTGAGATGATTTCCTAAGTGTCACAGCTCCCTAATTATAGATGTGGCACGCTTCACACCGATAACTAGGACTCTACGGATATAGATTCATAGACTCCCTAGGACTTTTGAACTCTGTGCTCTGATACCAAGTTTATCACACCTCGAGCTTACACCTTGGGCGGGACTGGAACTTGAGAACCATCGCTGGCCCCAAGCGAACCCTCTGCCTGGCTTACTTACTCAGCGGAAGACTTTTAAGCATTAAGAAGAGAACCCAAATACAAGATAACTCAACAGTTTCAAAACTAAACTCATTATGTTTCATAAATAAACATTTAACATAGCGAAAGTGGCAACTCAAATCTGAACATAAGCCAATAACAAAATAATGACGAATGAACTAATATCTGACTATCTATGAAGCCTCTAAAACAACTGAGATGGACGTTAGGACAAGACCCAGTACATCCTAATGAACTAACTAATACTGAAAGCAATAAAAAAGGATCCTCTAGAAGCAAGGAGGCTCACCAACAAGTCTGGAGCTCAACTAGAATCAATGATGCGCTGGATGCTGATCTTGGTTACCTGTATCTGCATCATTAAAAGATGCAAGACAAATGGCATCAGTACATTGAATATACGAGTATGCGAGGGGAATTCTAAAACAAGACATAAGCTTGAAAGGAACAAAAGAACTTACCTGGCTCAACTCAACTCAAACTTAACTGAACTCATTTCAATATAAAGCAATATAACACAAGTGCACTATAAAGAAAAGATTTTTAAACATGGATGTCAACTCTATGTATTTGGAAATATAATAATACTCTGTGTGTATGCAAAGATACAAATATAACTCTAAAATGTATGTAAAAATAAAATTGACAACCATCACGTAAGAGCTCTTGTGATGATACAACGTTTTGCCTCACGCTGCCAGGGCCGTCCTATACCTTGCCGGGGGTATAGAACCTGAATACTAAGTGGATCCACTAGTCTATGCTAAAATGCACGAATGAATCATCTAAAAAGTATGATCCTTTTCTACCCATGGTGGCTACATGGTTTATGGGGGTTGGGAGTTGTCTGAACTCTCCCTCATATCGGTTCTCAATACTACTCCCAAAATATGATACTAGCTTTTATGTTTAAAAACATATTTCTTTCTGTGATTTGAGATAATTGCTCAAAAACTTAGCTCAAAGGCTATCTTGGAAATCAAAGTGTCCTCTCTTGCCTTATTGTGAAAGCATTTACTATTTTCTGAAAACTAGCTCTAAGCCTCTTCGGAAATCAAGGTTTCCTTTTCTTGTTTAACTATGAAAACATTTTAAACTCTTTGGGAATACATAGCCCCCATATACTTTTGAAGAAATGAACTTCAATCTTTACTCTTTACTCTTTACTCAACTTGAACTTTAAGTCTTAAAACAAAGTTAAAACATTTGGAAAACTCTAAGAACTTCTCTTGACTTTGATCTTAACTTTCCTTGAATTGGATTATGGATTCAAGGTTCATGATCTCATGTTTATGGATGATTTCATAATGTTTAGACGTACCTTAGAGTGCTGGAATCAACTAAAAAATAGATGTACGTTGCTAATGAACTAGTACGAAAGTATGGGGGAGAAATGGGAAGAACTGGCGTCCCTGGCGCTCTGAGAGGCGCGGGGCGCCAGCCTTTCAAATTTTGAGGATGGGGTGGGGCGCTCTGGCTGGCGCCCTAGAGCCCAAAATTCAGAGACCCCTTCTTGAGGCTCTGAGAGGGGCGGCGCCCCAGGCCCCTACCCAAGTGCACTCCGACTTTTTTCTTCGTTTTTCATCTCTACACCCCCTATTTTGACTTGGTTCTTTCCCCAAGCACTTATAATAAACTATACCATCAATATTGAAAGATTCTAATTGAATTCACACCTAAAATCATGGATTCGGATCAAACAACTCCTCAACAATTTCAACGAATCAAGAATTCAATAGAACTTCAATAAACCCATCTAGAACTCAATTTCTAAGCTTTCAAGAACTTAAATTTGCTGAAATAAATCATGATTGGTGTGTGGGTGAACTAACCCAATGCTGTGTGATCTCAATACCTTATAGGGATCACCCCTTGATGAAATCCACAAGCGATTCTTGAAGAACTTGACGATTTTGCTCCTTCTCCTCCTTTCTCTTCTTCTTTTCTCTTCTCTAAAACCCTAACTCAATATCGTAAAAGCGTAAACTGAATCCTATCAGTTTAGACCCCAATTAATTACCAAAAAACGAAATTAAGTCATGGGGTATCAAAAAGACCATAATGCACTTCAAAAATCTGGATTAGACTTTCCTTATTTGAACAACCCAACTTCAAATGGGCTTATCTCACTCATACGAACTCGGAACCGCGCAAACTCAGCGACGGTGGAAATATTTTTCCAAGATATTTCCTACGATATCCGGAAATACACCTAAATCATCCTTAGCTAGGAGTTATGGTCGTTTGAAGTTGACCAAAAACTCAACTTAACATACTTAACAATTTTCCAAATTTTTATATTCTTTCCAAAATTGAGTATTTCCAATTTTTAACTTCTTTCTAGTTTCTTTAAATTAGCGAGATGTTACAGTTGTGTGCATTCGTATTCCTTCCGTAAGCTCTACGGTGAGGCATGATTTGAAAGCGCATAACTTCGAGTTAGAAACGGGGAATTAGATCATACCTTACGCACGATAAGAATATCTAGAAAATGAAGTTTTACTAAAACACTTTGTAGCCTCCCTCTCATTAGATGTGGTCCACTTCACATCTATTAAAATGACTCTACTTAGTGCGGCTTTTCAGACATCCTAGGACTCTTAAACCTAGTGCTCTGATACCAAGTTTGTCACACCTCAAAGCTACCCACAGGACGCGGACCAGGACCTAGGATCACGAGGGACCCCAAGCTAACCCTACTGGCATATCATAAGCACACTAAATAAACTAAAGTAAGGAAATACTGTGCAGAAGCATAATCATAAGATAAACTGAAATGATGGGGAATACCCAATACTATCTGAATATATATAAAACTGAGAAGAGTTTAAGATACTGAAATAAAACTCTAACACTAAACCTAAATCTATCTATGTCTGAAATAATCCTTTAACTGGCTAGAGATGCTGTGACATGCCCCCAACTAAATCTAGAAAAGCTGAAACTAAAGACTAAAAGTAAAGGAAACATGTCTGTCGTCCTTGGAGAATGAGGACTCACCACTGATACTGCTGAGCTGAAGATCGGGAACTGATCTATGCGTGATTTGCAAGCTGAGGACTGATGAGTACACAAATTGGACTCATTTAGGGCTTTATTTTGATAAGAATAGTGTCCTCGAATGCTTATTTGTCTAAATATCTGATGAAAACTTTTAAGTTTCAGGTATTTGAAGTTTTAGTGAAAGCATGGACACTTAGGTGCAAAAGGGAACAAGAAGTCTGAAAAGAACAAAGAAGCTGAAGCCCGAGCATCGCCAAGCACACTTGGCAATTCACCAAAGAGATTTACTCCGCCCTTTGTTCCAGTACGCGAAGCCCTGAAAGAGAAGGATAAAAAAGGTGATGAAAGGAGCAGTCGACGCTTCGCCGAATAGTTCCGCAAAGCAGTACTATACCGCCCAATGGTCCAGAACGTGAAGATGCAGAAGGCAAGCACAAAACGACGATGAGACAGACGAAGGGTGAATCACCAAATTCATTCGGCGATATCGACTAACTTCTCCGAAAGATCTGCCAGCACTATTTTCTGAAGTCTATAAATACTGAACTTATTATTAATTTTAGGGAGTCGAACATTTATTTTAATTTCCAGAATAGAATAGTACTTTTTGAATATTTTTCTCTCAAGTTTGGAGAGGGTTTTTGGGAGACTTGGAGAAAGAAGAATTTCATCTTCCCCAAGTTGGAAGTGGGTCTTCTCCATTCTTCTTCCTTTGCTTAAATCAAGGTTTAATTTCTTATACCCATTTGATTTTACTATCATTTTAGGTGTATTTGGTTATTTCTTGATGTGTGGCTAAACCCCCCCATTCTTGGGGTTTGATTTAGCAAATATGTGTTGATATTGTTGTTGGGTCTTGCTTGCTGATAGGTTAGATGTAGTTTAATGGTGATTTCACCTAGTGGTTGTGGTTTAATCTAAAGGGTTTGTAGTTGCAAATACAAAG
Source organism: Solanum acaule (assembly GCA_036250505.1). NCBI lineage: Eukaryota > Viridiplantae > Streptophyta > Magnoliopsida > Solanales > Solanaceae > Solanum > Solanum acaule. The sequence continues at coordinate 24 of JAJOOR010006164.1, read as the reverse complement.
CCACCCATGTGTTTTTGGCTTGCC